>VUQI01034733.1:4857-30999 GCA_015106735.1 Paratilapia polleni
CCCCCCACGCAATTGAATGATAATCCGTGTAATATTTTCTCAGGAAACCAAAATAAAGGAGCTGCTAAAGACCAGAGGAAAGACAAACATCCACTTCCCTCCTGTCTGCCATCCGAACCACAGCAGCATGGACAAACATAAAAACAGACCACTATTCTTCTACTCCAGTTTTTATCCTTCATTGTTAACCTGCTGAAGTGGACACCACTGAGATGCCAATAGAACCAGTGTTGGATTTACATAACGTGTGTTTATTTAGCTACATTTTGCTAATGTACACCACCAAATTTACACTTGGTTATTAGTCAAATAATCAAATAATGATGAAAATACAGCAACAAAACAATAAACTTCGAGCATCTTGTCAAAAAGATAAACGATGTATATTAATGATAGTTAACTTTTTTTTTTTAGGTTTTTTTAAACATGTTAAACCTTTTCAAAGTGGCATTTGTAAATATTTTTTGAATCACTGATTTAAAAAAATAATTACATTAATGACGTTTTACTTGGATATTATAAAAAAAAATAAAGCTTGTAAAAAGAAAAATAGATGACTTGTGTTTTGGTAATAAATCTAATTGAACAGCAGCTATAAACTAACAATACAACAACATCATCTAGTTAAAACATCCCAAAAAATGTTACAATAGTTAGATACAACAACTACTTTACTTACTGGTAAATGGGGCAATCTTTGGGAGGAAAACTTTAACACACACTAGTAACAAAAACATACCTAAATCTGTAATGTAACAAAATACACACACAAAAAAAAAAAGGTTCAAAACATGGTCAAGGTATGATTTTAAGATTCATCACTTGAGTCCTCTGAAGAAAATGAACCTACTTTCCAGGCTGCTGATGACTTGGCAACGCCATAACGTCCTGTTTGTCCTCTTCTGTTGGCGAGGAGGTAGTAAAGGAGGCTGACAGCAGGGTTGGAGTGGCTGTTGGTGAGTCTCCCAGCAGCTGCCTGTGTTCTAACTGGGGCTCCAGTGTCTTTGGTCTGTGGTTGCTTTGGTTGTGACTGGACGGCTGGCTTTTTGGTTGTAGCTGCCACCTGCTGCAAAATTATGCATAAGAGATGAAATGAGATTATTTGCAACAAAAATGAATACAAATACCGAGCGCACTACCTGCATCCACTGGAATAGTAGCTAGTCAACAAAGGGTGTTGTAATTAAGTATAAAAATAAAAATTACCCATTTTTTTTGTCAATGAAAAATTTTAAGTGAGGCTACAGCTAATCCATCACGGTGCTACTTCTTAACATAACCAGCCTTGTGTACATTTACCTTTCTGGTGACAGGTGAGGTTGTGGTTATTTTGGTGGGGGTCTCAGGTGTAGTGACAAAGAAAATTCTGCAGGTGTCATCCACAGCTGAACCGTCAATCTCTGGGACTGCAAAACCCGACAGAGAGGAGATAGACCAAGCTAATGGAGGGAAATTAGAGGTGTCGAGTTAACAACAGTAACTAACAATATCAAAAGTATTCATTTGTTTGTGTAGGTGGATTTTTTATTTATTTTTTTTTTGTGACAGCACAACTTTGAAGCAAATGCACTTTATCTGGAGGTAAATTTGTTGCTTTTCACCACATATGTTTTTTTGGAAAAAATTGAATCGTTTTTGATGTGAGTCAGTCAGAATTTTATTTTCTTTGTTCCCTGACTGCCAACGACTTGGGAGAACATTATTAAAAAAAAAACAAAATTACATATTCTGATTGCTGAGGGTTAGAGTTAGCATTAAGGTTAGGGCTGGGGTCGTCACCAATGACAACTTTAACTTTGACCTCAACTTTGAAACAAGTAGAAATCGTAATTTAACCCAAATCATGATCTCTTTCTAAACTTGACCATGTAGTTTTAGGTGCTTAATCCTAACCAAACCACAAATGAAAACCCTACTAAACCCCGTGAAGTCAAAGCCATCATCGGTCTTGACCCCAACTATAACCACTGTCAGGCCAAGCAAGGCAGGCCGTGCTTGTCTAATGAAATTTAAAAATAAACATCAATTAAAACTTACCAAAGTGAAAGCAATCTCTCTCCTTGCATCTCAAACAGCATTATGTCATAAAGCTTTTCGCCTGTTTTCAGCCATCCTTTAAATTACTGCCATCTTGTGGCCACAGTCAGCTATTGTCTCTGGAAGGAGGCTTAACTCTGCTTGACTACAAGCCATTGAAATTGTACAGCATCTGTCTGTCTGTGGTCTTTGACGGGAGACTGATGGAAGACAGTCATGTTAGATAAGATGCGCTGACTCTGCTTTCTCAGTTACAATCTGCGCATTTGTGGAAACAGAGTTAGCATTAGCAAATAAATACTCACTACAAACATATGATTTTATAGAATATGATGCATTACTAGAGATTAAACAGAATATAAGTATTTAAAATGTGATCAACCTCAGAAATCTCCAGCAGTAATATTAATCCATATAACACTGATAGGGATCATTTTTTCTGCAGAATAAATACTTTATAAAACTGATTGGTTCCAGTCAACGTTACACATTCAGATCCAGTGGGACTCGAACTGTGGTGTAAGGGATGAAGTGACTTACAACTCCACCAACTCCTTCAGTCTCCAGATGTGGATGTTTTTACCGTTTAAACTTTTTCTGCAAGTACACAATTAGATGGCTTATGCGAACATGAGAACAGGCTGTAAGATCACCTTTAGAAACCTTTATATCCATAACTTAGTTTCTCTGTTAATTTTGCAGTACTCACTGGTGAACCTCTAACTTATCTACACCAAGGTCAACAGGTCTTTTTGTATTGAGGTGTCTGTGCTGCTATTTGATCTGTCAGCCTGCTGCATAATTCATGATGACAGGATTGAGGTGTGTTTTCTTTTGTCTTTTGTTTGCTGCAAAGCCGCCGTGAAGACAATATACTAAAAATAGGTCCAATAACCGAAACTGTGCATACACTATGTGTTTTGTTTTTAATCTTAAACAGTTTCTTCTTCTGGATTAAATTCTTCAGATTAGGATAAATGTATTTGTACTCACCGTCAGTTAAGTCCATGCTCTGAACTCTGAGGAAATAGAGGAGGAAAATGAAGGGCAAACTCCAAGACATGACTACTGATGGAGAGATACAACAAGCAAGGAAGGAAGGAGAAAATAGACAGAAAGAAGACAGAGAGCAGAGTGACTGAGGATAGGAAGGTGTTGAATAAAAGAGGCAGAAAAAGGAGTGTGGAGGAGGGAGGAGAAAGGAAGGGAAGGCATGGATAATGTCTAGACTGTAAACATTAGTCAGAGCAGGTATGACAGGATTTGTGGTTCTGTGTTGCAACAGAGTAAAATCCCGTTAATCTTTGCTGCTTTTTTAAAAAACTTTATTCATTCAAGGAAGGCTTATGGAGCAATTTTAACATGTGTTCACCATTACTCCACAATGATTTTCTAGATTCTATCAATTCATCTCTTTTCTCTAAACTGGTTATATAAGACTTATTTGCTCCCCAACTTAGCACTGTGAAGATATTGTACCAAAACTGATTAATAAATATATATAGTTTTAATCATTTTTTTCAAACAGGGAGAATCTTTTTTTTTTTTAAATGCCCCTTAATCTCTACTGTAAGTAACAGTAATTTTCGACTTAAAGTAAAATGTCAAGGGTGGGGTTCGTGGTTTTGGTCAGACTCTAAGCAGACTACACAACATTTAGTAGTTTGCTTCAAGTGTAACATTTCTAGGAAAGAATTGTTCGTACTTACTGCCTTTGTGCCACCTTAGCTACAATGCTATTGCAAGCAGCTTGGTACTTTTCAGAGTCAAACCAGAGACTGCCAATTAGGGCCATTCCACTTCCTATTAATCCCATTGCACATATGTTTGCTGCAGTTCAGTTGGGGGCACAGCAGGGGATGCTCAAGAGATAGTTTTCTATGACTAGGAGTGAATGAATCTAAACGGATAAAATAATTATTTAAACTTGCATCAAGACAAAAAAAAGGGGGAAAAAAAAGATGCATTTTATTTGCTACTTTTACTTAGTTTTCACAAATACAGTTTCAATAATAAGTCTGAAAACAAATAAAACAACACGTATGTTCTTTAGGTTTTCCTACAGGGAAGCAGATTTTGGCCGTAAAATATTAGCATTCTGCTAATGCATGCCGATTGGTCTGTTATGGATTTATGACAAGACACACCCTGTTGGTGGCACCCATTTCCAAATGACAACTACATGTTAGAAAGTAAGCTAAACTAACAAAAGCTTCCATGTGTGCACAAGAACCAGCTGGTTGTGGTGTTTGAAGGTGATGTAAAGTGGTTACGGGTACAGAAATGTAACCTGACAAAATATAAAAATGGAAGTTTATCTATAGTATCAACCCCTTCTGTCAAGAACATGATGAAAACTGCCCGAAGAAAAAGATGCTTTGCAACCAGATGAGTGCCCCTGTTTCTCATGGAAGCTAATTTTGAGTGTTCAGCTTTTAATTTTTTTATACTGTTGAACCATTTCCTTAATTTGATGTAGGGGTGGTTTTAAAATATCACACAAATTACAAATGTTGAAAAAAAAATATGAAATAAAATATGATGTTACAAATATGGCTAATAATACTAAATGCGTCCTTCCAAAATATTACTTTATTTATTTAATTTGCTAAAACACACTAGTTGAAAAAATTCATAAGACTAATTTCCACATCCAAACACTGAGCTCTTCTTCTTGCTATCCGGTCCCCATTATGCACAACATACACAATCACCCAGAAGTATACGCAAAAGTTAGTTTTCCTGACTTCCCATAAATTTTTTTATAGGTAGTGTAAATCTAAAAGCTCCAACAAACATAGTTTTTCACCCTTTTGTTCCTAAAGGTGGGTTGTTTTTTTTAATCATGCACATCTCAAAACTATTTTAAAGTATTCACATTTGGTGAATAATAAGAGTCGGTCATTGATTCTGACAAGTTTGGCTCCATGTTTTAAAAACTTTCCTCACCCTGCTGTCTGTCGTCCTGGAGAGAGACATAGAGTTTCCCTGCTATCTTTCTTTTAAAGCTCTTTCCGTCATTCTTTCTAAACCAAAAGCAACTTGTGTAATAACATTCAATCAGACATTAATCTGATCGAGGATTAATTCACTAAGCAGTTTTCACACAGAGATGATTACCCAAACATTTTAATTTAGTATGATTCAAAGAGAAGTCATCAAATCAATATTGTGGTTCAGTTTGTCTACAATCCAGTCTGGATTTCATGGAAAATATTTATATTTACTCAGTTGTTTCCATTAAGGCATGTTAGAGACATGCTCTTTTGTCAATTTGCAAATTCTGATTATTAAACTAAAATATAATAAATAAATAAATAAATGTTAAAGATTAAACCTGGGCAAGATTTAAAAAAAAAAGAAAGAAAGAAAGAAAGAAAGAAGGAAAAACTGGAAAATGCTATTGGCTTTTTCAGCAATATCTGTATTAATATAAAATAAAATAAAATAAAAAAACCGTCACCAATAAAACCTACCACAAACCAGTCTTTTTATTGTTATTAATATTGTTCATTCAAATGTTATAGGGAATCAAACACTGCATGCTTTACAAGTCTTCTACATAGTTAAAAAAAAAAGAATATTTTTTTCTTCATTGCATCATTTATTTTATACAGTGTTTAACGTTTGGTTTAGGATTTCTCTTTTAGGTATGTCAAAAACTGAGATTCTTTAATGTTTATTCGTTTGTATTATATTTATGTTCTTCTGGATACAACCAAGTGCATTTAGGACATATGTCTGGTTTATATTCATTATAATTACTTAACTTGGCAGGAGTTATACATGCTCACAGTAACCAGTTATTAGTCTGAGGCATGTATTCACCATCTGAGTGAGAGAACGAACCCACTTTCCATCTTCTGCTGAGAGTTTAGTTTCCAAATCTTCATTCCAAGCTTATATCTAAAAATGTGAAGTCCCCGATGAATAAGATGTGGACGGATTATGAAACTCTTAAACTGTCCTTTGTCATCATTATTTCAATAGGTGTTAGTGCCAAGGTTATTGTGGTCAACTAAAAATAAAATAGAAACTAAAAGTAGGTGTGAAAAAAAAATGAGTTAAATGAAATAAAAAAAAAGATTTATGAAAAAAATGAAACTTAAATAAAAGGATTTTGTGAAGAGATACTTTGAGACCAAAAGGGTCTTTGTGTGTCCAGTGAGGACTGTCATATGTTGAAAATGAAACACAGTGGACCTCAGCTGTCATTATACAACAATAAATATGGACATTTGTGCCCCCCACAATCAAAAGGCAAGTGTAACAAAGACAAACAAAGCCTAGTTTTTCTAATCTTCCACAGGAATGATGATGATGTCTTAGATTCATAATACTTCTTGCTATTTTGGGGCTTAAAACAAAACATCTGTGCACCACATAAAGAAAGAAAAACCTATTTGTCCCCTGCCTTATTTACATAAACACATCTATCAAATGTCTGTGGAAAAGCCCCGTCATTTGGTTTAATTTGCGTGTCTTTATTATCTCAGCTGTTGGGCTGATGTTTTGCTCAAGGGCTCATTAAACAGTTTATGGAAACAGTTACTCATTCACTTCCCACACAAAGGTTTTCCCTACAGCAACAGAAAGCTGCTCTCTACCTGTATCCCATTACTGGTGTCACATGAAGTGAGATTTCACAAGTCCACACACACAGACACACACAGATACACACACACTGCTATAAACATGGCAGTGGTTTCTATGGAAGCGAGTGTCTGTTTACATGCACGCACCTACTGTAGTGCTCTGATCTTTCCAGGTTTGTGTACACGTGTTTTACACTCATGATCCTCTCCCATTATCTCTTCATATGCAAACAAAAGGCAGATTGTTTTCTGAGCCACAGTTATGCTAATTGTGAAGTCAAATATGTGAACAACTATTAGATGAATACTTACACTCACTAGCCACTTTATTAGGTACACCTTGCTAGTACCGAGTTGGACCCCCTTTTGCCTTCAGAAGTGCCTCAATTCTTCATGGCATAGATTGAACAAGGTGCTGGAAACATTTCTCAGAGATTTTGGTCCATATTGACATGATAGCATCACCAAGTTGCTGCAGATTTGTTGTCTGCACATCCATGTTGCTTTTCACCACATCCCAAAGGATGCACATCTATTGGATTGAGATCTGGTGACCGTGGAGGCCATTTGAGTACACTGAAATCATTGTCATGTTCAAGAAACCAGTTTGAGATGATCTGAGCTTTGTGACATGGTGTGTTATCCTGCTGGAAGCAACCATCAGAAGATGGGTACACTGTGGTCATAAAGGGATGGACATGGTCAGATACAATACTCAGGTAGGCTGTGGTGTTTTAGCGATGCCGAGTTGGTACTAAGGGGCCCAAAGTGTGTCAAGAAAATATCCCCCACACTATTACACCACCGCCAGCATGTACCGTTGATACAAAACAGGATGGATCCATGTTTTCATGTTGTTTATGCCAAATTCTGACTCTACCATTCGAATGCCGCAGCAGACTTATCAGACCAGGCAACATTTTTCCAGTCTTCTATTGTCCAGTTTTGGTGAGCCCATGCAAATTTTAGCCTCAGTTTCCTGTTCTTAGCTGACAGGAGTGGTCTTCTGCTGCTGTAGCCCATCTGCTTCAAGGTTCGAAGTGCTGTGTGTTCAGAGATGCTCTTCTGCATACCTTGGCTGCAACGAGTGGTTATTTGAGTTACATCTGAACATTCTCGTCTGACCTCTGGCATCAACAAGGCGTTTTTGCCCAGAAACTGCTGCTCACTGGATATTTTCTCTTTTTCAGACCATCCCCTGTAAACTCTGAGTATTTCTGAAATACTCAGACCAGCCCATCTGGCACCAACAACCATGCCACATTCAAACTCTCTTACATCACCTTTCTTCTCCATTTCTGGTGCTCGGTTTGAACTTCAGCAGGTCGTCTTGAGCATGTCTGCATGCCTAAATTGCTGTTGAGTTGCTGCCATGTGATTGGCTGATTATTTGGATTAATGAGCAAGTGAACAGGTGTGCCAAGTAAAGTTGCCAGTGAGTGCATACTGCACAGAGGATGAACCCTACCCTTTGGTGAGCCTCTGACTTTTCCCTTAGCAGCCACCATCTCTGGGTTTAAATGAAATGTTTTTACTACAACTGTTTGGTTTCCTGAAATTTGGTTCAGACATTCATGATCCCATCAGGATGAATCATAACAACCTTGGTGATCCCTTAACTTTTCATTCAGCGCTATCATCAGGTTTAAACTTAAACATGCACCATGTAATATTTTTCATGTATTAAAAGTTTTTTTTAAATGTCAGTGTCTGAATGAAATGTAAAAAATAAACCTCCCTACTCTTTTCTGAGCAAAGCTTTCTACTTTGGTTTCATGATAACTGATGGATGCAAACTCGCCCCTGTGATGAAAATAGTGGGATTTGGTTTAAAGCGCATAAGTGGAGTATTTCTGACTGGACTAAACTGGATTATTTTTGTCAGCTACTTTTTCCAGGTTATATGATATCTAACGTTCAACGTTAATTTGTGTTGTGGCTGTCACTATATGTCAATATAAAACTGACATGAAAATGTGTAAATGAGCAGAACAGAGATGCATAATGTAAATTTAGTATTTTATTCTGAAAAATGTATCTTGAAAAATTTATAAATATAAAATTCTTGTATTTTTGTGGCTGAACTTTAAAAATTACAAAAATTATGATACTGTTGATGAGGCAATGATACACTTAAGTGGTACAAGGTTAGTAAGTAGTGAATAAATAATCACTGTTTTTCTAGCAATCTTCATAAACAAATATAATTTTACAAAAAAACCCCCAAAACAACAAAAACAACAACAACAAAAAAAAAAACACAGATATTACAGATATTTATTTTTAACATGAATTAAAATGAAAGCTGAAAACTGAACCTGAACTTGAAAAAAAATACACACCACATCTACAAAAACATCCAGGACAAACAGTTCTGAGTTAGTGGTGTTGATGCTGAAGGTCTAGGTGAACTTCCTGATGAAGCGCAGTTTCAGGTAAGTGATGATGAGGAAGCAGATGGTCATGATGGACAGGGCCAAGTGGTTCTGCCAGAGGCCCCAGGTGGAGTAACTGACACCCTGATCCTGCAGAACCTCCTCCCCAAGGTAACACCTGGAAACAGAGCACAAAGACGATAGATGAACGTCAGCCTTTATTTAACATGTCAATTCTCAAATTAACTCACTGAGTGAGCAGTCTGATGAATTTTATCTGTGGAAATATGTGTCAGTCTAACCAGCTAACTGCCTAGGTCAACGTTTATGTAACTAGCCAACTAACAGCATTGATGTCAGCGCCAAAAAAAAGCATCATCCTCAGAGGATGAAAAACGAAGCCAACACTGAAGTCCCAAAAGCTCCAGTTCCTTTAATGGCCACTTGAGGTTGGCTACAAAGGTGAATCACGCCCATGTAAAAATGTCCAACTTTAAAGCCGAAATAAACATATTTAGAGCCTGCTACAAAAAATTAAATTAAATTAAAAAAATCAGTTTTTGCCTCTGTGGATAGTTTCCCCCTTCATAACAACTCTAAGGGGGTTGAATTATGTCTTTAACTTATCACTTTGGATTCTGTTGAGGCTTAGATTAGATTTTGTATCTGTTGTGTCAAATTAATATTTTGTGAAATATAAATTGGGCTCCCAGAAGATCCTATTTTCCATGTTTTTATCTCATTTAGGAACTGCCCATTAAATTCAAATTCCAGCAAATCCCACAATGAACCTCAGCACCTCATGGTTTATTGTGTGTGTGTGTGTCAGTGTTTCTTACTTTTGTGTGCCATTACTTTGGTCACAGAATGTCAGCCCGGTAAACTCATTAGCCTGCAGAGCCTGGAGAGATTCACAGATAAATCAACATAAACATCATCCAACAGGACTTTATTCCACAGAAAGCGTTTCTCTAAACCCAAAGGACCAATCCTGCTCACTGAATGGATTTGGAAAGTGTGAAAACTGCAGTTAAGCCTTTAATTACTCCTGTTTTTCAACAAAATGTGCTGCTCTTCCTGGTGAAGTGATGCCTAGCAAAGTGAAAATCTACAGCAAGTTAAAGGTTTTTCTAGATCTTAAAGCATCCTTTGAATAATAACGAGTAAAACACTATAATCCTATATCCTAAAACTGTAATCTGTAATGCACATTAATCCATCAATCCATCACCTTTAGTGCAATTTAGCCCAGTTCAAAGAGCTTCAATGGTGATTGACAAACTGATAATATGATAAAGTGTAATAAAAGAAAACAAATATGCAATTATAAGCAAGTTAAAATTAATTTAAAAAGATCAAATATCAAATATCAAATTAAATAGCCTATTAGTACCTTTACAGTCCGTCAAATAAAATTAAGCACAATTAGAGAATTAATGAAATAAAATAAAACTATATAAACAAAATAAGTAAAATATAAAGCAATGCTTTATATTTTGCAATTAAAGATTTTACTTGTGTGGCCCAGTTGAGATCAAATATGCGACACTTTGGTTGTGATCAACTAAAGTTAGTTTAACACCCCTGCTCTGGACCTAATTTAAGGGGAGAAAAGCTTCTTTTTTTTAAGTGATTATAAAATTACCACAGACATAATAAAACACATACTTAAATACAGATTTAACTGTCAGTGTTTATACTTACACTGAGGCCATATCTGGGTATACTGAAGTATTTTAACCAAGCAAGCCAGCCGACGATGGACGGGATGTTGACCAGCAAACCCGCAAAGATCTGCATAAAATAAAAAAAGGAGAAGTAAGTGAGTCAAGAGCTGGGGCTTGTATTCAGCAAGCAGGATTTGCAGCTTAGTGAGATAACTTCAGGTTTAACCATCCGAGGTCTAAGTCGTCATCGGGGATCACCCCAACCCTAGCTATGATCCCTAACCCTAACCCTGTGTCTTGAAGACAACCGAAAAGTAAGGCACTTCCACGCTGGCTTCACTTTTTTATATACAGTCTCTGGGCCTCCAAGCATAAATGTTTGCACAGGTGTGTGTCGACGTGTGTGTGCGTCACCATCATGAAGACGCAGGTGATCGTCATGAAGATGTTGGCAATGGCCACCACTGTCTGGTCAGCTGAGATGGCGAAAGCCATGGAGGTGGCTGTGTAGGCGCACATAGCGACAGTGAACATGAAGAGGAAGAAGGCCCCGACTGTCGGCTTCAGACCTGCACATAAGCAGACAGAAACATGAATCATTTAGTATCTAAGCAGTGCAATTTCATTGCATCTATGATTCATTTAATCTATAAAATGTCAGCTGAAAACTTTTCTAGCAGAAACTAGCCTTTCAAACTGTTGTCATTATTCACAACACATAAATACACTGACTGGGACAGGCACCATCTCTCCACCAAGAGATTAATATTTCTTTGTTGTAACAATGCTTCTTGGCAATAAATCTCATACCGTTGGAAAGCCTGTTTATTTCCCTCTAAATGATGCCAAATAAGTTGTTTGGCATTGGCAGAGAAGATTTGGCAAGTTTTTCATGGGCACAACCCACAAACTCAATTCTGCTGCTCAACCCACAAATGCATTTTCCTTACAAATGTGACACCATTTAGAGGGAAATAAACAGGCTTTCCCACAGTATGAGATTTACTGCCAAGAAGCATTGTTACAAGAAAGAAATAATCGACCAAACACAAATTTCCTTACTTTTTGTGCTAAGTTTACATCAGCATTGGAGGTACAACTGCAAACAAAAAAAAGTCCTTGAAGGTATGCAGCTTTTGGAGGTGGCTTCCCACTGGGTAGATACTCTCAGGGAATTGCTGAACTCTTTTCCAAGAGAATTTTTAAAACTCTTGCTGATTTAAAAATTATCAGATTTTTAAATCACCAAATATTGGTATTGGTGATTTAAAATCCGATAAAAAATCTGGTCAGTTTTTATTTTTTCTTTCAGACACACGAAACAGAAACAGATTTCCCTAACATTTGTTACATGCAGTTATTTTTTATTTATTTACTCGATCAGCTGCTTGTTGTGTCTGTGGCATTCCAAACACGTGCTGCCAACAGGGAACCTGCAGAGTGCCCTCTGGTGGAGGAACTGTGCAACATCAACACTCATAACATGACTGAAGGGTGTTTCTCCCATCTCTTTTATACTTATAAACTGCTATAAAAGCCCAATACCAATAGATCTGGCGGTTGGGCACTACTCTGTATGGAGCTAAATAAAGTGTCAACATCAGCATAACACAGCTTGTCTTCCATCTACCAATCATGAAGTACGCCACGCAGGTGAAGACGATAGCGGGGATGGTCCTCAGTGTGATGATGTCAGACAAAATCTTAGATAGGAAGTATACCGACACTCTGTAGTAACCGCTGATATACTCATGACTGCAGAGAGAGAGAGAAAGAAATACAGGAAGAGCTTTGTAAATAAACTGCATCTGTGCAGTTTATGGAAACAGTGAAAACCAAATGACAATTGTAACTGCAGACTTTGAAAATTGATTGCTACCTTTTCTGTAGTCCTGCTATCAATACTGTTAACTGCATCATTACCATTAATGTTTGTTAGTTTATAATTATGATTAATAAAGCTGTTAGAATTAACGGGAATTAGCATGCAAAATCTACACTTGCATACAAATAATAATTTAAATCAATTAAACTAAAAGACTGCTTAGTTTAAGGGCTGAAAAGTCTCTAAAACATTTAAAAGTCCAAAATAAAACTGATAAAAGTAAGAAAATAGTGAAATTACATATACTTTACATTGTTTTACACTTATTTTGCCATTATTAATTGATAAACATATCAAAAGAACACGTTTTTAATAACTGGATGAATTAGTTCTCATTGAGATAGAAATGGGCAGGTGAAAATGTGTATTGCATTTCACATCCTGAAGAGGGCAGTGTAGAACCAGAAAAAAATACAAGGTTTAATTTTTATACTAAAATAAATAATTCACTTTCTTTGTGAGAGAAGAAGATTGGCATCAGTTAGACGAGAGGATACTGATACTGATAACCTGATACTGGTACTGATAACCTGTTGGAGACCTGATTTCTGTCCCAGGATGGCACAAGTCCTCACAAGGCTGCTGTAGTATCAGATGTTTGTCAATATCAAGTGATTAAGAATATCTTTATAAATCAATCTTCTTGTCTCAAAGTGAATAAAAAAACTTTTTCTTAAACTATTTCTTTAAAGTATATGAGTGCTCGTGTGTGAAACCCACGTGAAGATTTTCCTCTCTGTGATGAAGAGCTCAGCAGCCGACAGGGAGCTGAAACACTGATTCACGACGACAAAGAAAAGAGCGCCAGTCCTGGAAGCACAACCACCCGATAAATAATCTGATGCACCAGATTCAGTTTTATAGTTTGCCTTTCAAATGTGACAAAACTACACAGCTCATTGAAACAACTATCAACATAATGACAGATAGTATTACAGTTATGTCTGCTACCACTGCAGCTAGTACTACAGTAAATACCTGTTCTGAACTCCACTCGAATTGTCACTGACATTGAAGAAAAGGGCTCCAACAATCAGGGCGAGGAAGAGCGTTACTGCAACCTAAACAGAATTAGGGGAAAAAATCACCAGTTATAGCAATTATTAATACAGCTTATAGTAGTTAACCCAATATTCCTTATTGTTTTGTGGCAGGGAGTTGCATAAAAGCAGCATACAAAGTGCATTTCCCAAAAACGTCCAAAAGTATCTGATGCTGCAGTTACATTTATGGCCACTGCTGCTCCTGCTGAGCTCCAGCTGACTGAAGGGCGTGCACACAGGAAGAGATGAGCAGCAATGCAGTGACCAGAGAGAAAGGAAATTCTTGTAGCAACGGAAGGCAAGATATAAGTCATTTGAAAAAGAAAGTTTTCACATGACTCTCTGTAGTCGTGTGAAAAACTAAGTAAAGCTTTACTGCCTCCAGGGGAATTAAGAGGGTAAGTAGCAGCCAGGTGCTGCTAATCAAATGCACCTTGATTAATTGATCATCAACAAGTGAGACAGCCTCTATAAAAGCAGATGTTTTGTCAGTTTGGTGGTCTGGAGCATTCAGGTGTGTGTTAACACAATGCCACGATCTTCCCAGGAGTGAACATCCCAACAAATTCATGCCAAGGTCAGACTGTGCAATGCTCAGAGAAACTTCAAAAAACCCAAGAGCTACATCTCAGACTCTACAGGCCCCAGTTAGCATATTAAATGTTAAAATTCATGACAGTACAATTAGAAAAAAACTGAACAAGTGTGGCTTGTTTTGAAGAGTTTTGAAGCTGTGCTCCCATGGTCTCTAAAAGAACATGGCAGCATGACTTAGGTTTACAAATTTGCATCTGAACAAAGCACAAGACCTCTGGAACAATGGGCCTCATTTACTAATATTTGCATGGAAACATTCTTACCCTACGCCCTGTCAGATTTATGACATGTGCGCACTAGCCAATTTTGTTCTTACCGCTGTGTTTATGTTAATAAATCAGACTCATTCTAAATCAACGGGCTCATGCTCGCTGCTGCAATCTGCATACAGCCACAAGCCCATTCCTCTATATAAGGAAATAAGTTTTCCTGGAGGTGAAGTGGGGAGTGGGGTGACGGTGTTGTAAGAGAGAAGCCTGCACTGCGAAGGCAAAAAGGAAGGAGAAAGTCAGACTGGAGAAGCTAAAATAATAGTGTCCAAGGTCCGAGGAGGAAGCCAGAAAAGGGGTAGTTTTCCAAAGTGTTTCCACGGGAGTGACGACCATTTAAAAATAAATAAATAAAAAGTAATGCTTAGAGTGAAATAACAGGGGTGCTGAATATTGTTTCCCTGAAACATTCACTGTGGCTCAAGTATAAAAAAAAAAGTCTGTAATCAAAGTTGATATGAAAAAGACTTACAGACTACCAGAAAAAGAAGAAAACAGGTGGAGAACAAGGAGAACGTGATCTGTCATCCCGAGATGAGAAACTCACTGCAACGAAAAAAAATCCAGATTCTCCAGCATCCGTTGGATAGTGTCAAGAAATTAAATTGTAAGTGACGACATCCAGCAATGATAGAATTCATTTTTAATTAAAGATAAGATCCTTTAAGATAAGATGAGATAAGTAATACTGGAATATGTTTCAATTAAAAGGTTAAAGCCTGCACCTTTCCATTTAGTATTTCTTTACATGCAATTTATTTACACATACCTCCAACTGTACATGTGTCCAGGGGCCCATGTTGGGCCCATCAAAAAGGTAATGGAAAAAAAACATGCCAGAATTGTATTCTCTTAAATGTTAGATCTTGAAACCATACATTATCAAAACATAGATATATATTTTGTTTATCATTAAAAAATGATATAATTGGTAGAATACAGTAGTCTGTAATTTACTTGCACCTTTCTCCCCTACACTGCGGAGGCTAGCAGTCTCTCCCAAAGTCAGTTAGCTAGTGGATACAGTGCTTCCAAAACGAATGAAACAGGCATGTCAGAGGAAAGCGGAAAAAATAGGGATGCCCAACTTTTAATAAAATTGCCATTTTATGTTCAACCAATTCAGGATGAAAACATTGCAGTGAACTTTAAAGTTGTTGAGACGTTGTTGAGATGTTCAATAACATGACATGCAACCTAATCTGGAGGTTAGCTGTAGCAGCAGCACAGTTGTGGTGGATTTATGACCTCAAACTTTGGGTTAATCCAAATGAAGGAGCCAAGCTGCCCTCACCAGTGGAGAGCCTGCTGCAACTCACAACTGAAGAAGCGAGTATCCAGAGAATATTTCTGTTTTACCGGCATTATTATTATTTTCGACAAAGAAAAAAAAAGGTTTATTCCTTTTCTTAGTGGACACATCCCAAAAGTGCTTTTCTTGAGAAAACCTCTCTGGGCTCTACTTCGTTATTGTTTCAACACTCACCCGGGAGCAGGACTGTGGTACTGGCAAGAGACTCAGAAACGAGGAAGAGGAGGAAGAGATTGTCAGGGAGGCAGACAGACAGGGAGAATGAGAGAAGACGACGACAACAGGTGTGTGTGCATGCGAAAACCTAGATTGAACATAGTATTATTGTTATAAAAAACATGAAAAAGCTCTGGCTGCTTCATTTTCCATTTAATATAAAGTACTTTAGAGCTTTATTGAAGCTGTATTGTGATGGTTACTTTTCATTTTTTCAGTAAGTTACAGTGCTCTCCATTTCAAACTATTCTGTGTCCGTGCATATTTACATTAATGTGTGATATGTCTGATTACTGAAGAAAGAAAAAGAAAAAAACGGTCTGATCATCAAAACAATTTTACTAGGGCCCAAGACACATTTGTGCGAAGGGGTCTGTCCAGGCATGGTAGTAGTATTTATTTTAAAAACTTTGTTTTTGTGTTTAAATTTCCTGAGACAGCCAGGGCGTCATTTGTTTGTACACATGGTCAGAGTGACTTGTAAATTTATTCGTAAAGAACAAACAAATTCAGGTACAAAAATATTGATAAATCACTGATTTGCGCGTGAAACCTTCATACACGATTTACACACAGATTTGTGCATACACACTTCTAGTAAATGAGGGCCAATGTACTTTGGACAGACGAGACTAAAGTGGAGGTGTTTGCCCATAATGCACAGCGCCACGTTTTATGAAAACCAAACACAGCATATCAGCACAAACACCTCATACCATCTGTCAAGCACGGTAGTGGAGGGGTGATGATTTGGGCTTGTTTTGCAGCCACAGGACCCGGGCACCTTGCAGTCATTGAGTCGACCACGAACTCCTCTGTATACCAAAGTATTCTAGAGTCAAATGTGAGGCCATCTGTATGGCAGCTAAAGCTTGTTTGAAACTGGATTACGCGACAGGACAAAGATCCCAAGCAAAGCAGCAAATCTACAACAAAATGGCTGAAAAAGAAAAGAATCAATGTGCTGCTATGGACCAGTCAAAGTCCAGACCTCAACCTGAAATGTTGTGGCAAGACTTTAAGAGAGCTGTGCATAAACAAATGCCCGCAAATCTCAATAAACTGAAGCAATGTTGTAACGAAGGGTGGGCCAAAATTCCTCCACAACTATGTGAAAGACTGATAAAGTCAAACAGAAAATGATTACTTCAAGTTATTGCTGCTAAAGGTGTTTCTGCAAGTTACTGAATCACTGTCTTTATTGTAAATTGAGAGGACCTGATTTAGGTATGATCACACATTATCATCGTATTAACAAATGGTTAATGTTGTCAATGTAAACTCAGTAATCACATACTGATATTGATCGTTACTTCACTCTCAGAAAGGGAAAATGCATGTTTCCCAAAATGGATGGCTCCTTTTACCCCTAAATAAGATTAACCTTATGCAGACTTACTTGAGCAATGGAGGTCTGCGGGTTGAGCATGAGGTTGCGAAATGTCCTCTTGAGAACCCATTTGAACTGCGTGAAGAAGCTGGTGTTGTAGGTGACGGTTCTGAAGGAAGTAGTAGTGATCACCTTCTTTCTCTGCACGATCCTGTCTGAGAGAGACAGAAGGTGACAAAGGTTTGATTTGCTATTTAGTCAAACAAATTCTAATTTCTGTATGAATTAACACCTCCACTTCACCTTTAAAGCCTTTATGTGTTCTGTGGAGTGCGAGAAGTGGTGTGACTTTAAGCTCCATGGAGTGAAAACAAGTTTTACACCAAAAGCAAAAAAACATTACAAGACACACACATGACAAGAATTACAAAAAAAGTGGGGTCATTCAGCATCCCTTTGTGGTTGATTTGCATTGGGAGACAGTCATTTCGACTTTTTGTGGGTTTTTTGGCATCTCTCTCAAGTTTTTTTTTTTGGTTTTTCTCTCTTTGAACAATTTTAAGTCATTTTGCCTCTTTTTTGTAGTTGTTTTGCTTCTCTTTGTAGTAATCTAGCTTCATCTGTGGTCATTTAACTTGGTTTTGTATCTCTTTATAGTAATTACAATCTATTTGTAGCCATTTCCTTTTTTGTAGCAGTTTTGCATCTCATTGTAATCATCATGTTTCTCCTCAACCCCAACCGGTCATGGCAGATAGCTGCCCCTCCCTGAGCCTGGTTCTGCCGGAGGTTTCTTCCTGTTAAAAGGGAGTTTTTCCTTCCCACTGTTGCCAAGTGCTTGCTCATAGGGGGTCGTCTGATTGTTGGGGTTTTCTGTCTAATATTGTAGGGTCTTTACCCTAAAATATAAAGCGCCTTGAGGCGACTGTTGTTGTGATTTGGCGCTATATAAATAAAATTGAATTGAATTGAATTTGGCACCTATTTGTAGGCACCTATTTGTAGTCACCTTGCCACTTTTTGTAGATGTCTTGTATATCTTTGTAGTCATCCAGCTTCATTTAAAGTGGCTTCACAAAGTACTCAGACCTCCTTCACATTTTTCAGTTTTGTTATGTTACAGCCTGATGCTACAATCATTTATATTCATTAATCTACACTCAGTACCCTATAATGAAAAACTGAAAACAGAATTTTAGGATTCTATGTAAATTTATTAAAAATTAAATTAAAAAATTCTTATGTAAATGTGATATTTAATTTTTTTTTCTTTTTAATCAATTTCCATAAAATCCTAAAATTTTGTTTTCAATTTGTCATTATGGGGTACTGAGTGTAGATTAATGAGAAAAAATGAATGTAAACGATTGTAGCATCAGGCTGTAACATAACAAAAATTGAAAAAAGTGAAGGGGGGTCTGAATACTTTCTGAACCCACTGTATGGTCATTTAGTCTCTTTTTAGTTATTCTTCTTTGTAGTCAATTAGCTTTATTTATAGGCATGCTATCTCTTTTCACAGTGGTTTCAGACACATCAGTGAACATAAAAATCAACACTGCAACCTCTTTTTGTACCTACCCAGCTCTGCTTTGGTCTGTTTGAAGTACTGGCAGTTTCTGTACTCCTCCACCAGTTTCTCCTCAATCCCTCTTCTGGACTTTGACACCGATTCCGAATCTTTCTCTAGATCTGGATAAAAGAAAGAATCAGGTCTAAAGTTAGGGGGTGTACAGAAAAAACTATAAGGTTCGACAGCCAGAGAAGGGGAAGTGTATTATATGATTGCTTTTCAAAGAATAACCTTTTTATTTCATGCCATGTGTCCCCTGTATCAGGACTTTAAGTCACTTCACAATTATAACTATGGCAGTGTGGATGCGTTACTATCATGCAAGCTGCAAATATGAGAAACTGAAAGAAGTATGGATTTTATTTTTTTTCTTCAGTACAACCGAAAATTGTTGTAGATTTATTCTTTTTCCTGAACCTTTTTTTTTTTTTTCCAGTTGCCACTTGCATAGTTTTCAAAAGAAGCCAAATATTGTAACCTCAAAAACAAATGAAACATATGCAGCTTGTATCAGGTCTATAAAATGACTAAATGAATTAAAGTTTTGTTGTGTTGAGGATTCAGAAGGGATTCAAAATATAGTCTCAAATATCACAGTCTGTTCATAAACTGTAACTGTACTGTTACAGTAAAATGACGGTGCAGCACCTGGCTGTCAGGTTTAGTGCCCTGATATTGAATGGTGTTTAATAAGATGTACCTAAAGCTGCTGATGGTGAGGAGCAAAGAAATGACAAAGCACAACAGTCAAAATACATCCAGCTGGTGCATCGAGAGAAGTTCAGACTGATGAGAGAACCTCAGTTACCTCAGCTACCTCCACCCTGTGGCTCTTAACACACTTGTAGATTTCCAGGAAAACAATTAAATCCTGGAAAGCCAGAAGATTTAACAAAGTTTCCTGCCACATCTTAAAATGTTGGCTTTCAGTGGGGAGAAAAGGAAGGAGGTGCCACCACTTCCAAAAGCTTCTTGTAGCTCTGAAAGTTGCTTCAGTACATCCACACTCAACTGCAACAACCAACAACTAACCACCACCATGTGACTAACACATTTTTTCCAAACAAGTCTGTTTTGCCTTTCTATGAAACACAGGGTTAGGGTAGGGTTAGTGTCATTACCATAATGACACCTCAGAGGGTTCCCACTGCTGCCTTTTGGTACAAAACAAACTTACACACCTTCTTTTTTCCCACTGTTAAGGGCGACAGCAGTTGAGTCTCCATTGATGACATCCAGGAAGAAGTCTGCAGGGTTGTTGTGGGGCTCACATGTGTATCCTAGGAAACAGAGTTTCCAAACTATGTTACGAACAGCCAATTTCTGTCATGTTGTGTCATGTTGGATTGAAGTGTGCTTACCAATCTCTGAGAAGTACTCCAGTGCACTCTGTGCTGGGCCGTGGTAAACCTGTGGGTTGTAATTAAAGAGAGAACAAGAGTTAACATGATAATTACTGTTTCTTCCACACGTAGCTTGACTGTGAGTTTTTAAGGTTAGTTTAGTGAAAATGTTAGCAGCAGTTGAAAGGGACCTGATGGCCGTTGACTAGCAGGGTGAGGCTGTCGAAGAGGCGGTAGATGGAGTATCGAGGCTGGTGGATGGAGAGAATAATGGTGCGACCATGGTCTGCCATCCTGGAGTAACAGAAGGAAAACAGAGACAGTTATTTAACTTAAGGTTTTTTCATATGCTATAGATGCCTCTAACAGCTACTACTAATACTACTAACACCTCTTCGTCCCCTGTGACGCAGAAGGTTTCAACTTGTGGCATTCACCCATCTCGGTTTCTTGCCACTGCTTGTGGCTGTCCCCATGAGAGACCCATCTCTTATAGCTCAGCAAGCACAGTGCTTCTCCATGTTATCTTTGGTCTGCCTTTGTTACTCTTCCCAGGTGTTGTCCATCTTAGGGCAGTCTTTGGTATTCTCTCTTGTGGTTAGGGTAACCCTTCAGGTTAGAGTTACCCTACCCCTAACCCTTCATCTTTATTTCATGGTAGATGTTTATACAGCCTGTTCTTCTCTACAGTTCCATGTTTGAGCATTTATTTGGAGATTAGATGTTGCATATTCAGCAAAGACACTCATTGTGGAAGACCTGGATTGCTTTGTCGTCCTTCATGGAAATGCACCAGCATTCAGACCTATAAAGAAGGACACACTTCACGTTGCTGTTGTATCTTGGTCTTCTATGCCTTGATTTTCAGAAAGAGTGACCTGATCAAAGCACCCCATGCCTGTACTCAATATCCTTCTGGCCTCTTATCTCTGCTGATTAGACTGCCAAGATAAATGAAATCTTCAACAGGTTCGAGCTGTTTGTTACTACCAGATAACCTGTAGCTGGGGTCTGTCAACAAATGACCTACTTCCAGAACATCACAGACTCCAAAATTAGCCAGAAAGAAGCCAGTTTCGTCTAGTGAAGCTTGTGTAGTCAAATGAGAATTCACACGTCAAAGCTGTATGATCAAACAAGCTGTCTTTCTTGGTTCTTACATCCCTCCCAGCAAAGACGAACTGCAAGTTATTTAACACTGCAAAATACTGCTGTAGATAAGGTTGCCGAGTTCATCCAAACTCCTGATGCAGATGTGGTAAATTAGCCATTTTTCAATGACTACATCAGGTAAAGTTACAAACTAACCACCACCAAATATGTGCAGCATAGCTTAGTTACAGCTAACTAGGTGTATCTGGACTACTAACATCACTGTTACAACACAGAAGTAATAGTTGGCTAGCTTGCCAAATGACTTCACCAGAAGTGACATGAATGGACAGATTTAGGGACAGAACTGTGATTCAGACTTGTGTTTAGGGTTCAAGGTGTGGGTGTAATACTGATGAGCATCCTCATCACAACAGCAGTATAAACGTGTGTGTGTGTGTGTGTGTGTGTGTGTGTGCGTGGTCACCTCTTGAGCAGCAGCAGCACAGAGTTAGCCGTGCTGGCGTCGAGGCCGGTGGTGGGTTCGTCCAGAAAGAGGACGGGAGGGTCGATGATCAGCTCCATCCCGATGTTTGTCCTCTTCCTCTCGCCGCCGGAAATCCCACGAATCAGCTGAGTGCCCACCTGCACAAACACACACACACTGACATCAGTTTCTTTTCTTTCTTTCTTTTCTTTCTGTGTTTCTATTTTCTTCTGTCAGTTTGTCAGTCGTTTCTTTCTTGATTCCTTTCATGTCTGTGTTTCTCCTCCTTATGTCTTTTTTGCTCTTTTTTTTTTTTTTTTTTTTTTTTTTTTTTTTTTTTTTTTTTTTTTTTTTTTTTTTTTTTTTTTTTTTTTTTTTTTTTTTTTAATATCCAGTAAAAACGTGACTTTGCTTCTTAATGAAGCTGAACTTCTGGATGATGATGGAGTGAGCTGTTGAGCAGTTATTTAGTAAATCAGATACCAACAGACGATTTTAGAAAGTATCAGAGCGTAGAAGCAAACGGAACATTTTAAATTTAACACAGAAGGAAGATGATATCAGTAAAGCACATGTGTAATAATAAATAGGGGAGACATTTTGATTTCTTAAACTGTCGCAGTCCAGCTTCGGCCACCTTTGCTGGCGCTGTTTAAATGTTAATTGTGCTGTTTGTTAGATAAATTATTGATTAATGAACGCTGGCTTTCAGTTAGTGAGTAAACAGCAATTACATCTTAGCTTACATCTGTTTGACGTTATTTGGGCTTCACTTACAGTGAATGTAATGCACACTGAGTTCATCAGTGATGCTTATTCAAACATTTGATTTGTTAATTTGGCCTCCATTAGCTCTGCAAATTTGCTCTAGTCTGCAATACAGTAACTGCTGGTACAGCTGCAAAATGATACCCGAGGAGTGAATAAAATCACTGCTCTGCATTTACAGTAAGACAGAAGGGCTTTTTTCATCTATCTGTAACAAGCAATTTGTTTGTCACTTACTGTATTTGATACTGTAAAAACGGACTCTTCACTTTCACTGAATTGTGGTTCCACTGCCATATGACATGTGGAAAAAAAACTGACACTAATACGGGTCATATTAATGATGATTCAATTCAGCTCAATTTGGTTTTATTTATATAGCACTAAATCACAACAACAGTCGCCTCAAGGCCCTTTATATTGTGGGGTAAAGACCCTACAATATTAAAGAGAAAACCCCAACAGTCAGATGACCTCTTATGAGCAAGCACTTGGTGACAGTGGGAAGGAAAAACTCCCTTCTAACAGGAAGAAACCTTCGGCA
Source organism: Paratilapia polleni (assembly GCA_015106735.1). Taxonomy (NCBI): domain Eukaryota; kingdom Metazoa; phylum Chordata; class Actinopteri; order Cichliformes; family Cichlidae; genus Paratilapia; species Paratilapia polleni. Next base: position 27,991 of record VUQI01034733.1, read on the forward strand.
GAACCAGGCTCAGAGAGGGGCAGCCGCGACCGGTTGGGGGTGAGGGGAAACAGACAAGAGTAGAGGGAGACAGGATAAAAGACACACTATGGGAGAGCCCCAGAGTTTAATAATAACTAATGATTAAATGCAAAGTGGTGTATAAATAAATGGAGAGTGAAAGGAAGTGATGAAGAGGAAGTGCTCAGTGCATCATGGGAAGCCCCCAGCAGCCTAGGCCTATTGCAGCGTAACTAAGGGATGGTTCAGGGTCACCTAATCCAGCCCTAACTATAAACTCTATCAAAAAGGAAAGTTTTAAGCCTAATCCTAAAAGTAGAGAGGGTGTCTGTCTCCCGAATCCAAACTGGGAGCTGGTTCCACAGAAGAGGGGCCTGAAAGCTGAAGGCTCTGCCTCCCATTCTACTTTTAAATACCCTAGGAACCACAAGTAAGCCTGCAGTCTGAGAGCGAAGTGCTCTATTGGGATAGTATGGTACTATGAGGTCTTTAAGATATGATGGGGCCTGATTATTCAAGACCTTGATGTGTGCATGTATTCTGTGTCCTCAGCCAAACCGAGATCTAGACATGTTCATAAATGCCTCCAAAAACTTCAATCTGAACGTAACCTGGGCGACCAGCTTCACTGGTAAGTCTCAACAAACACCTTTCGTTAGCAGGGCTTGAAAAATGAGTTAAATGAGCAGTTTTACAGAAAATCATTGGCAGGTGATTTAAATGTATAAGAAATTTAAATCATTGTTTAAAAATGTGAAATATTGACCATTTTTTTTTTCTCAGACAAAACAAGTGTGAAGACAAGTGGTTGATTTTATATTTTGTACATCCATAATAACTGAGATGATATTAAAGTTTCAGCCTGACAGTATTTTTAAACATACACAGCTTTTAAAAGAGGATATAAAAAGTCACTTCTCTTTCCATTGTAGTAATTTCTGGATCAAGAGATTTACAAATGTGAAGTAATGGAGATATTTCAGATTTGTTGTGTCAGTAAAATGCTTCCAGACACTGGAGCAGGAGTGGGACATTCCCTTTGTCTTTCTCTTTGTCTTTCATTGCCCCCCCCTCATAATTTCCTCATTTATCTGTAACTACTCCATCATTTGACCTTTTTTGTCCCGTCTCCCTCTTTCCATGGCTCTCCTCCTCCTCTTTTCTTTATCGCCCTATTATTATATTTTCTGTATTCTTATTTTCTCCCTCGGTCTCTGTCCCTTGTTTCCATCATTCAGCTGGCACCCAGGCTGGAGAGGAGATCCCTATCGTCTCTCGGAGCAACATTAAGGAGTTCAAAGACAGCTTTTCCAACGAGAACTTTGATTTCCGAAACAGCCCTAACATTACGTTCTTCGTCTACGTCAGCAACTTCACGTGGCCCATTAAGATCCAAGTAAGCAACACATAAACTCAACAAAAAGACATTTTTGTGAAGGTGAAGGGCAGGTGAAGACAGACTCACTACAGACTAATGCAATGCTCATAGTGCAGCTTTATGATAAGGCTGCACTATGAGCAGTATATTTACATAAAAACTGACATGTACGAGTATTGATGACCCAAATGCCCAAAGAAGAGTGATTGATTGTCAGTTTATGCAGTGATTTACATTAGTCTTATCTGGGCAGATTTAATTCTGACAGACAGAATAAGTCATTCATATGACGTCTAAGAATCAGCATTCATTCACTGGTTTGCTGAAAATGGAAAGAAAGCTAAATGGTTAGATATGAGTCTTGAAGCCTTAAAATGAGAAGCTTAGTGTATGACAATGTAAGGACAGTAGAAATAATGGTGATGGCCTGAAACCGTAAATGTTTCAACCGTAAACATTTACGGTTTCAGGTTGACTCTGTGTTGCATGAATAGAAAAGGACAAGTTATCTTCCATATTGCATTTAAACAAAAGTTTAACCCCCAAATATACCAAATGTAGCTTTAAATCACATTTATGCTGCTTGGGGGGGATTAAAGAAAAGGTTTCCTGCCCTGGTGTGGTGTCATTCGGTGCTGATGTGGCTCCTTGGCAGAAGTAGTGAATAGGAATGTTGATTCATAGGGCGAGAGGCGGGGTACACCCTGGACAGGTCGCCGGTCTGTCACAGGGCTAACACAGAGAGACAGACAACCATTCACGCTCACATTCACACCTACGGCCAATTTAGAATTACCAATTAACCTAATCCCACTAACTGCGTGTCTTTGGACTGTGAGAGGAAGCCAGAGTACCCGGAGAGAACCCACGCAGACACAGGGAGAACATGCAAACTGCCCATGTCTTACGTCTCTGGTGTAAACCAGTCATCTATTAGTTATGAAAATAAAGGCAGCTTGGTGTGACCGCACTGACAAAACTGCAACTTTTTTTGCACTTTTCTCTTATTGTGCAGCAGGTAATGGAGTTGCACTGTTTTTCAGGTAGTAACAGTTTTGTCTTCACCTGAAATGAGTTCTGATATGCTTTATTGCTTACACAATTAGCAACATAGTAATCAATACAACACTTCGTACCTCAGTACCTTTTTTCATTAGCAGCTTTGATTCAAATAACATGTTACAAGACAGATTTGACCCTGATTAAAAGGCTGCTATACTTAGATGCATTGCTACCGGCACTTAACGATGGTGTTCAGTTTGAAATACCTCATACAGCCTTTTATAGACATCCTTACATGTGTAGCTGTCACTAAAGTAGGAAGTGACTTGTTTTCTGTGTAAATTTGTAGAGTTCTAATAAACTGTTTCAGAAAATTACATCTGAAAATGCTCTGTGTTCACATGGGTGTTTGTGCAGGATGGCACAACTCCTGCATCAATACAGCATCTTGATGTAATAAATGAATGTTCTGCCAGGATTGCGTGCTGCTGGAGTGCGAGGCGCTCTGGGCCTGGCTTTTTTTTTTTTTTTTTTTTTTTTTTTTTTTTTTTTTTTCTTTTTTTTTTTTTTTTTTTTTTTTTTTTCTTTTTTTTTGTTTATTTTTTTTTTTTTGTTTCTTTGTTTGTTTT
>VUQI01034746.1:0-11582 GCA_015106735.1 Paratilapia polleni
ACAAGAGACTGTCAAAATAAAACAGGAAGCAACTAAACAGGGAAACACCTAACGCAGAGACGAAGACTTGACGGACATGGGGAACACAGGAGGGCTGGATAACTGAGATAAACTATAACCATGAACAGAACCCAGATACCTAAACTGAAAACTAGGAAAAACCTGAGAATATAAATATAAGAAAACTCAACCAGGAAATATCTGCTGAAAGAAAAAGAATACCAAACTCAAAACCCCATAAGCAACAAACAGACCAAGACCAGAAAATATAAAATAATGACAGAAATTCAAAGTCTAAACTCAAAACACTGGGTCAAAACCCAGGACCATGACAGTTTTTGGCATCTACATGAATGTTAAAATCACCCACTATGATTATTTTATCTGAACTGAGCACTAGCTCAGATAAAAAGTCTCAGAATTCAGATTAAAATCTCTGAGTAGGGGCCGGGTGGACGATAGATAGCAACAAGTAAAACTGTTTTTTGAGTTTTCCAATTAGGGTGGACAAGGCTACAGCTGCAGAGAGGCGTGTAAGACTGCAACTCTACTTCTTGATCCCAACTCTGGATAGTCACATTTTGGGGGTTTTAATAAATTCGGCCATATTTCTAGAAATGAGAGCTGCTCCATCCAAAGTGGGATGGATGAAATCTTGTGCCTAATAATGTGCAGGTCCCCTTAGTGTTGCCAAAACAGCTCTGAAGCATGGGATCCATGAGACCTTTGAAGGTGTCCTCTGTATCGGGTACAAAGACAATGTTAGCAACAGATCTTTGCAGCAACAAGTCCTGGAAGTAATCTGAGGAATTTGGAGGTCAAATCAACACTTTGAACTCTTGTTAGTGTTCCTCAATCCAATCCTAAATTACTTTTGCAGTGCATGGGAGTATTATTCTGCTGTAAGTGGTCACTCCCATTGGGGAGCACCAGTGGCATTAAGGGGTGTATGTGGTCTGCAATAATGTTGTAGGAATGTGTTAAAATAATGTCCCCATGAAAGCAAGACCCAAGGCTTCCCAGAAGAACATTGGCCAGGATCATGCTGCCTCTCCCTACTGATTTTCTTCCCAGGGTGCATTGTGTTGCCATCTCTTCCCCAGATAAATGATAATGTGATTCAGGCCTGGCCTCATTCCATTGTACCATAGTCCAGTTATAAGGATCATGTACCTATTGTAGGTGCTTTCAGAACATAACAGGGGTCATCATGAGTACTCTGACCAGTCTGATTCTTTGCAAGTGCACATGTGCCAGCTTTCTCTCCCCACAGTGAGCCTTGGGTGCTCATAAACCTGCTTGTGCTTCTTCAACCACTTTTGATATGAACTACCCACTGCATACTGGGAACATCCTGCAACACCAGAAGAAAACTGATTAATGGTTATAAACACATAAATGTATAAATGAGTAATAAATAAATTACTAATGACTACTATGACCTGCTATCAATATCAATCTTTTTCATGATATTGTGCAAAGATACCATTGTTTCTAAAATACTGGAATAAAATGAATTTAATTACATAAAATTTATTTGAAATTATATTAAAATAATTTATTTTGTATTAACTTAATAAAAAAGGACAAAAACTTCAAACTTAGGTCATATATTCATCTGATCTCCAGAGGGGCTCTGTCTCCACTGCTGGCCTTCACTTCCATGGGCTTCCTACCTTGCTGCTTGAAAGATGCGTTCATCCTGCTCTGACTCAAGTAGGAGCCCATTCCCACTGTTGGCCCTTATTCAGACCTCCAGAGAGGTCTTTCTACTCTACACCGTCTCCAGGTTGGTCCCAGAGCCATTCGTCGGCTATGCTCCACTGCCCGGTCGGCCTCCCAAACTTTTGACCTAATTAAAGGTTAGTCTTCATTAAAAGAAAAAAAAAAGATCCTCATCTAAGTCTCATGTGCTTCATCTATGCCACCACCAGCATCTAGACTTTAGAGGGTCATGTCCTACTTCCAACCATTGCTGGACTCTGCTCTGCTACGTAATTTTGTTGGAGTCTAATAGTTTATTACTCAAGTTCTGTTCTTCAATAAATTGTGCTCAGTTCTTTCAAACAATCTCTTCTTTCTGAAATGTTAGCAAGCATCAGCAAATAAATGTGGCTTGCTAAAGTTAGATAAAACAACATGGAGGAATTACCTATACACTAAAACTTCAAACTTTTTTGTTTTTGTTTTTTATTTTTTATTTAATTGAATTTGTATATATATATTTTTTTATTTTATTCATTTAGCTATTTTTTTTAGCCACACAGGCAACATGGTGGGGATGGTAGCGTTTTGTTAGTGATCCGTCAGCTGGCCAAGCTATGAGATGAATTTATCAAATTCTTATCAGATATGACTCCTTCTTGATGGACTGTTATCAAAACTGTTGTCGGGGATGCTGAGACTTTAGCTTTAGTGCCAGTAACTGGTCAACCTTTTGAACAACACTTTTTTTTATTTTTTGGTCATTCCATGAAAAATCAATCACTGCCTCCACAATCAGCTGATTTTTGTGCAATAACTAAATTGCATGGCAACAATAAGCACACTATGAATATTTCCTGTGTGAAGCATGAGATAGGGGGATGGTTAAAAGATGTTTTAGCATATAGGTCTCCTTTTTACCAACATTTTGATTCCAGGCTCATCTTTTAGCCATCATTTCTTCTCTGTAAAAATACTTTTCTAATACAGTCCTGTGAAAAAGAAAGTTTCTACAGCACTGGGCCATTGCAACACCTTGATTCTTCTATTCTGTTGCAGATTTGCCGCTGTGCTTGGGATCATTGTCCTGTTGACCCAGTTTTGGCCAAGCTTTTGCTTTTGGGCAGATGGCCTCACACTTGACTATAGAAGAATTTGGTATACAGAGAAGTTCATGGTTGACTCAGTGACTGCAGGGTGTCCAGGGCCTATAACTGCAAAACAAACCCAAATCATGACTCCTTCAACACCTTGCTTGTCAGCTGGTATGGGGTGTTTGTGCTGATGTGCTGTATTTGGTTTTCACCAAATGTGGCACTGTGCATTATGGACAAACATCTCCACTTTGGCCTCATCTGTCCAAAGAACATTGTTCTAAAAGTCTTGTGATCTTGCGGTCAGATGCAACTTTGCAAACCTAAGCTGTGCTACCATGTTTTTTTTTTTAGAGAAGAAGCTTTCTCGTGAGAGCACTTCCAAACAAGCCATACTTGTTCAGTCTTTTTCTAATTGCGTGAACTTTAACATTTAACATGCTAACTCAGGCCTGTAGTGTCTGAGATGTAGCTCTAGGTTTTGTTGCAGTTTCTCTGAGCATGGTCTGACTTTGGGGTGACATTTCTGCTTTTATTGAGGTGGTCACACTTGCTTACATTCTTAATTCAATAAGGGTGTACTTACTTTTTCACAGGACTGCATGAGTCATGTGAAAACATTCCTTTTCACATGACTATATAGTGTGAAAAGCAATGCTCTAATGCAGTGCTCTAAAGCAATGCTCTAATATTTGGAGTATTGCTCAGACTTGTGCCATACGTAGTTAAAGTCAGTCCTAGTAAAATTACCTTTGCAACTTCTTTTGGAAAAGTGACTGGAGGCATGAAGCTAACACATTCAAATATCATCAGATTAATGGAAATGACTGCATGTTCGAATGGAGCTAAAGTGTGCTGAGCAAGAAAAAAGCATGGTTGAGTAACTCAAATTTACTCAAACTACTGTTTGCAAGATCAACTATGAACCAAACTTCCTCTAACCTACAGTGCTTAACAAATTTATTAGACCACCTTTCATAAAAATAAGAAAGACCATCCAGCATCACGAAATGCTTTAATGTTGACTCTTTTCTTTTCAGTGAGTTCTTGAAGTTTTATCATTTTGAACAGGAGTGAGGAATTTCAAACTGAATTCACGTTTTTATACCCATATTTTTGATTGAAGCGCTTGTGCGTACTGGTGGATTAACTATTACAGAAACATCAAAAATCCATCCATCCATTTTCTTCCGCTTATCCTATTCAGGGTCGCGGGTGAGGGCTGGAACCTATCCCAGCTGCCATAAGGTGAGAGGCAGGGTACACCCTGGACAGGTCGCCAGTCTGTCGCAGGGCTAACACACAGAGACAGACAACCATTCATGCTCACATTCACATCTACAGCCAATTTAGAATCACCAATTAACCTATCCCCACTAACTGCATGTTTTTGGACTGTGGGAGGAAGCCGGAGTACCCGGAGAGAACCCACACAGACACAGGGAGAACATGCAAACTCCACACAGAAAGGCCCTGGCCAGATGGTGGATTTGAACTCAACCTTCTTGCTGTGAGGCAAAAGTGCTAACCACCACCCCACCGTGCTGCCCAACATCAAAAATGATTTTGGTAATTACCAGTACTGTTAATTTAGGGCAGCTGTAGCATAAACCTTACATTAGGTGGTGGTCTAATAAATTTGTTAAGCACTATAGCTGTGGACAGACAATCTCCCAAAGAACTGGGAGAGATGAACATTTTTCTGAACTAAATATATTCTTTTAAAGCTTACACACTGCAGAGTTGCATCAAGCTTTAACAAAGCCTCTGATTTAAAATGTTATTTAAACCTGCATTAGAATGCAGAGACTGCAGTTATTTCAGATCTCTATCTCAGTATGTTTGAGACAAGTACCTTAAAAAAAACTGCATGATAATAAGCTCATCTCCTTCGTACAGTCACATATAAACTCTGTGGTCTTATGATTCAGCTGTCAGCAAAAGCAAACAAATTATATAGATTTAATACCTTCATTTAATGTTTTAAAGGCTAAGATTTGAAACCCCCCAAATTAAAAAAAAAAAGTAATGTAACAGACTTTATAGACAAAACTGAAAAATAATGTTCAACAGCTCATTAAGCCAGCCAGTGCCAGGAGTGAAGGATTCAGCGTACACAGATAAAAACAACTGGCAGCAGAAAGCACCTTCATGCCTGTGTATGCTAACACCTTAGCCATCACTTTCATTTTGTTTTAATGACAGCTTCATTTTTAAAATGATCTTTCAATGGAGCAAAAACACACAATCTGGGAGCTGCTGGGCAAATTAGCCATTGTTTCTTAATAGTCAATGTTTGTAGTCATGTTTATTACTTGAACTTTGGCAATGTTACTGCCACACCAATCTCTGCCCACAAGTCTGTAATCATGTGTTTTCAAAGGAGATTAAAGGAGTGTCTCAGTAAGACATTTGGCCATCACACGTCACAAGAGCAGCTTCATTGCACCATGTGATTTATTCTCAGACTCTCTGTAGCTTTATGGAAGGGGTAGAACCACAATTCTCCCAAAACATATTGCCTGGTGTTTTAATGATTGTGGCAGAGCATGCTAAAAAAACACATTTTACCTAACCTCACATAGATTTTCAACTGGATCAATGTCACTGCCATATTCATTAAACTGTTTTGCCCCCATTAAAAGGGGTATTGTTATCCTGGGAAAGAGCACTCTCAGGTTAGAATTGTTTCATTATGGTAAAGGTGATTGGTCAGAACAACCTTGTATCAATTTAAAGTGACCCTTCCCTGAAAGGGTTCAAGTGGACTCAAACCTACCATTTTTGCAAGCAAAATGGTCTCCACAACCTAACAGAAGCACCTGATCCCCTCAATTTAGGGGTTCTGATTTTTACTTTAATTTTTTTGCTTGTCTCTCTGTGCACATGCTCCTGTGGATCTCTGCCCTCCGGAGAGGCAAAAGTGTCATGAATAAAGAAGTGAGAGGAGTTACCATCTGGGGATATAGTACATAATGCAAAGTTAGAAGCCATCCTGTTCCTCCTGTTCAGGTGGAAATTAGTAGAACTCAAAAAAAGCAGAGGATAACTAAAAATGACCTTTATTTCAGGTTGAAGTCCAAGCCCAAAAAAACACCAAAGTCCTTGAGGCAAAAAGGCAACTGAATCCAGGAAGCTGGCATGAAGTGCACAGGAACAGTGAACAGTATACCACAACAAAGGACACAGGAAGGATTGGAGTATAAATAGACACAGAAGGCTGATTACAGATGAGGCACATCTGGGGGAATGAGACACAGGTGCAGACAGACAGGAAGCAGAACTCAAAGCAAGACACTAGAGGAACCATCCATCAAAGTAAAACAGGTAACAACCCAGAAGACACAACTATGGTAAATGGACTGGTACTTATACAGCTCTTTTCTACTCAGTTCAAGTACTCAAAGTGCTCTATACTACATGGCTTATTCACCCACACTCATACAAGCACTTTTTTTTAAGCCTAAGTGCTTTTTAACTAACATTCACACACCAATGAATGCATCCTTACCTGTTTTTGTTTTCTTGGCTCTCTGCTCTCAGAGATATTAGATGGACAAGATGCCGCTGTGTTAGTGGCAGCCTGTTGTAGCAACTCCTTGTTTAGTGTTATATACATGTTATATATATATATATATACGTTGTTTATACACGCAATCAGCTGATCCTCCTGCGGCAAGCTTCCGCTGTCGCGGTGAGATACCCCTTGTACCGGAGGAGCTTCGTAGGAAGCGGCGGGGATGCAGAGCGGGTGTGAAACGGAGAATGAAGAGAAGGAGGTTTAAACTCTGTATCCCCTCTGTTATCATGGGTAATGCACGGTCCCTGGCTTTATTGTGGGGTCTTTACCCTAAAATACAAAGCACCTTGAGGCGACTGTTGTTGTGATTTGCTGCTATATGAATTGAATTGAACTGAACTGAACTGAACTGAACTGAACTGAAATGAAATGGAAGTGCCTACAAGGAGCCAGAGAGAATATAAGGAGTGTAGCCTAATGTGTTTCACCAAGACATGGCTACATGGACGTATACCGGATCCTAACATTACTATTCCTGGCTTCTACATGGTTTGGGTGGACAGGGACACCAACGTGAGTGGCAAGAAGAAAGGAGGGGGGCTGGCTGTGTTTGTTAACACCAAGTGGTGTAACCCTGCACACGTCCATGTTAAGGACATATTGGCCATTGGACTTCTTCCATATTATTTGCTAAGGGAGTTTAACAGCATCATTGCTGTTATCATTTGTGTTCCCCCATCTGCAAACGTGGAAGTGGCGTGTGACATTATTCACATGGTCACAGCGGACCTACAGACTAAGCATCCTAATGCCTGTATTATAATAACAGGTGACTTTAGTCATGCCTCACTTGCCTCTACTCTTGCTACTTTTTATCAGTTTATTCAGTGTCCAACTAGAGGAAATAAGACTTTGGATTTGCTGTATGCCAATATTAAAGAAGCCTAAAGATCTACTGCCCTCCCCTCACTGGGGAGGTAGGACCACAACTTAGTCCTGCTTTCCCCCATATATGAGGCAGCCATTGGGAGGCTGCCAGTAACCACAAGGACATGAGGAAATGGTCCCATGAGGCCATGGAGTCCCTGAGTGGAGCTCTAGAATCCACTGACTGGAAAGTATTGTGTGAGCCTCATGGTTTGAATATTGATGCTATGACTGTGTTTCGGATTACACCAGTTTCTGCATCGATAACTCCATTCCTACTATAAACGTCCGTTGTCATCCAATTAACAAACCATGGGTCACCAGTGACCTGAAGGCCCTACTGAATGGGAAGAACAGGGCCTTTAGGTCAGGGGGCCATTTTCAGCTCAAACTCATCCAAAGGCAGTTAAAGCAGAAATTAAGAGAGAGTAAGGACTTGTACAGGAACAGATTGGAGGATAGGGTGCAGGGGAATAACATCAGGAGGGTGTGGAATGGTATGAGGGAGATCACTGGCTTTCACAGACAGATGGGAGATTCAGCTGAGGGGAACTTAAGGAGGGCTAATGAGCTAAACCAGTTTTTTAACAGGTTTGACTCGGTTCCCCCCTTTTCCAGTAGCCCCTCCACTGTGTGTCTGAGCCATTATCCCTCTCATTCACTTTTATCTTCATCTTCCCCTACCACCAATTGTAGTAGTCCTCATCCCCCCTCTCCCAGGCTACAACTCGTTCATACCCACTTGAAAAATACCAACACTCCTGGCACCTTGTTGAGCCCCTCCTCCCCCTCCTCCAAGATCAGTCTTTATATAACAACCAACCAGGTGAAAAGAAAGCTGGAGAAACTTCGCCTGGGAAAGGCCCCCAGACCCAACAATTTGAGTCCCAATGTGTGAGTGCTGAGAGGATGTGCACAACAGCTCTGTGGTGGGCTACAATACTTCTTCAACCTGAGCCTTTACCTTCAGAGAATTCCAGTGCATTGGAAGACATCATGCTGGGTCACTGTGCCCAAGAAGGGGCACCCTGTTGTTCTAAATGACTACAGCCCCATAGCACTGACGTCTCATATTATGAAAGTTATGGGGAGGCTGGTCTTGGCACACCTCAGACCACCGGTGCGTCCTTCCCTTGACCCTTTACTGCAAAGGGTCAAGGGAAGGACGCACCAATGGTCTGAGTTGCATACTGAGTTGGTCTGAGTTGCATACCAACCTCATATAGGAGTGGATGACGCAGTGATCTTCCTACTGCAGAGGGCGTATTCCTCCTTGGTCAGACCCAATACTGCAGTGAATATTATGTTCTTTGATTTTTCATGCATTAACATGCAAGTTAAGGGACATGCATGTTGGGTCCCCCCGATCTCCTGGATTGAGGACTAGCTGACGAATTCTGACTAAGTTGAGGACGATTATGGATAATGCCTCATACCCGCTGTATAAAACCCTGGTCAAGCTAAGATGCACCTTCAGCAATAGACTTATTTTACCTTGCTGTGTCAAGGAGCGACACAGGAGGTCTTTCCTACCATTTGCAATTAAACTTTATAATTCCGCTGTGTCTGCTAGTCCAAAGGCTGTTGATTCCAGTCTAATTTGTTAACTTGTGTTTAGTAAATGTTGTTTTCGTAAATATTATTAATATTCCTATTCTATTTTTAATCTTTCTGTCTGTTTTTGTACTTCATGTTTGAGCTGCTACGACAACCTAAAAATCCCCCTCGGGGATTAATAAAGTTACTTATTCTATTCTATTCTATTCAAATCTAGTCTATTCTATTCAGTGATAGATCACTGGCCTAAACTTGATTACAGAGCAGTCCCCCTGTTCTTAATATCAGATCATATACATATACAGTCAGCACTTAATATGGCAAGCTCAAACCACCCTTTGAACCCTAGCTAACAGTGGCTCCATATGGGCGTCATTAGCTGGCCAACTGAGCTAATGTGAGTCGTCCACACTCTGCAGCTTAGCATGAATGTCAGCAACTCCACATGTGTGAAGTGGGGTGTTGTTATTTGCACTCAGTAAATCATCCTGCATTAAAAAAAAAAAAAAAAGAATGTGATCCTTTCCGACTGTGCTTGACTGTAAGTGAGAATGTTCAGTATGAATGTGTGCTTGCCAGGCTATTGTATGGGAGAATGTGGGACGTGTCTGACACACACAGATAAGAGTGAAGTTGGCAATCCAGGAATGCTCTCTGAGATAGAAAGAACAAAACTGGGCAGATATTTTTTAAGTGCTTTGTGTCCAGGGAAAGTGCAGAAGACTGTGGCAGCTTAGTCAGAGAAGAGGAAACAGCAAAGTAACAGAGCTGATCCTAACAGGGTATTTAGTGTGTCTGTATTCAGCAGCAGGGGGGAGTGGAAGTGATAGTGGAGTGGTAGCTGTACCAGTGGTTTCAAGTTTGGAGACAGGCAACTGGGTGAAAAAGGGATTTGCAGGTCCTTGTATGATTGCATCACAGCAGCACACTGTAAATAGTGCAGAAAGGTTTAATCCTTTGCTAAATCCACTCAGACGAAATGTTTTCACAGTTACACACATCCATGACATTGATACATGTATATTTTATAGTTCACTGTAACAGTTATGCAGTTATTTAATGATCACTCCTTATTAGCTAAAATATCAACTGGGCATTGGATGTCATGTAAAATAGCAAACTGGCAGCAAACAACAGAGCTGCAGTAAACTGAACTGAACTGAAATTCAGAGATAAACTTCTGTGAACAACAAAAGAAGTTGCGGTATTTGCCTTCTCTTGATCTTTTGATCCACTGCCTTTATTGTGTGTCTGTGCGTTCACAGTTGGACAGCTGAGTTAACTACAGTGTGTCTTGACGATAATTCCACAAACATGGTTTTCTGTGCCCCTTCAGCATGCATAATGTATGTGTGTTCTGACTCATAGATTAAAGCGCAAGCAGCTCTTTAATACAGGATGCATCATAAATAGTGAGAAACAGGAGTGTGTTTGTGTGTCAGCACTCCAGGTCTGTTCACAAACTTAATAGAACTAGTGTTGCATTCAAGTGCGTCCAGTAATAAGTATTCAGTCCATGTCACGAAGACAAAGCTTGCTATGTCCTTGAATGTCCCTAAAGGTCTTACAGAACTTGTAATTTACATTTTACAGTGTTGACTGTAAAACCTGTAAAATGTAAATTATCCAGAGGGATGCTCTTATCGAGGGTGACTCACAATGAATGAGCAAAAGATGCAAAGTAGAGTGTGCTGCTCAAGGAGAACTGAACAACTGGGTGTTTTTGGCTGGTTTTTGGATCAAATTTTCTAATTCCAGGATGCTTTTTTCTAATTAATACTGGATACTGTAACAGTCATGTTTTAATGAGAAACAGAAATGCATGCAGAATACAATACAGAGCAATACCCTTTTTTGAACTATTAAGGTGTAGTCTATCATTTAGCCTTTGAAAATGAGGGCAAGCAAACTGAACCTTATTTAAATAGCACATTTAATTCTAGGAGGGATGCAGTGTGCCTCACAGAGACACAAAAAAGGTACTTTTTTCTGAAATTTCTTCAGACTACTTTCGAAGAGTGTTGATGTTAGAGCGCATCTAATGCAATCTCACAAAGTTGCATTTTGAATATGGCAGCATTTAGATGGCCCACAGTCTCTAGTACGTTACTTAGATACTGCAAGTTAATACAAAACTTTTGTACTTTTGCTTTATTTAAGTTTTTTCATTTGTTTTCACATCATAATTTTACCCCACTAGATTCTAGAGAGAAATATTGAGCTTTTGTTACTACATTTATCTGGAAGCTTTGGTACTAGATACTTTACAGATTCAATTTTATTTGTACAGCGCCAAATCACAACAACAGTCGCCTCAAGGCGCTTTATATTTTAGGGTAAAGACCCTACAATATTAGACAGAAAAGACAGGAAACCCCAACAATCAGACGACCCCCTATGAGCAAGCACTTGGCAACACTGAGAAGGAAAAACTCCCTTTTAACAGGAAGAAACCTCCGGCAGAACCAGGCTCAGGGAGGGGCAGCCATCTGCCGCGACCGGTTGGGGATGAGGGGAAACAGAAGAGAGCAGAGGGAGACAGGACAAAAAGGCACACCTATAGGAGAGAGACAGGGTTAATAATAGCTAATGATTAAATGCAAATGGTGTATAAAACACATGGAGAGTAAAAGGAAGTGAGGAAGAGGAAGTGCTCAGTGCATCATGGGAAGTCCCCAGCAGCCTAGGCCTATTGCAGCATAACTAAGGGATGGTTCAGGGTTACCTGATCCAGCCCTAACTATAAGCTCTATCAAAAAGGAACGTTTTAAGCCTAATCT
>VUQI01034747.1:7271-25240 GCA_015106735.1 Paratilapia polleni
CCCCGCTCTCTCTGCAGCTGAGTCGTATTCTGTGGCAGGCAGTGACGGCAGTATCAGTCCATCAGTGAGCTCTGTGCCCCATCAGGCCTCAGGCAGCTCCAGCCCCTGCTCACACTCCTCGTCTGGAGGATCACGGCACCCCGTCAGCACTCTGAAGAAATGGCTCACCAATCCCGTCCGCAAGCTGAGCTCTGATGCCAGAAGTGGAGCAGGAAAAGCCGAGAAGCAGATGTTTGGGTCAGATGGGAGGCAGCCGTCGTTGATCCTTTCCCACAGTGAGACTCAGCAAAAGCCTATGGAAATGCACAATAACTACACCATCCTCACCCCTGGAGACACAGTGAGTCTTTAAGACAGACATATAGACTTCATTTAGAGTACTGAGGTAAACATCTGATATATTTTTTCCTAATTATAGTTTATTTTTGTTTACAGGACTTGAAAGATGGCCTGTTGAATCCAGCAGCTCATTCTCCTTTATGGCCATCTTCTCGGAGCTACTTATCTGACCTCCTGCAAGGCAGAGACACACGGAGTCTAGTAATGTTGCTACTCCTGCCCCTCTTTCCTTTACACACAAACACACAAACACAAATGATTCAGAGGCTCTTTGTCTCTCCGCAGATAAACTCCATTTGTAAGTGTGTCTGTCTCTGTTGTAGAAGTTTAACACTGCTAGCAACATACTTTTAAAAGTCATACATACCAATTACAGGCCAACAATAGATTTAGCAGTATTAAAGAATCCTAGAGACACAACTAAAAGCTACAGTAAATGTTTCTTTTGCATGCTGTGAATACAAACTAGTTACAGTGTTGCAAATGATGGGGTTTCTCCCGAGAAGGCCACAGACCAAAAAAAAAAAGATTTTGTAGTGGATTTGTGCAATAAATAGTTGAACAGAATACTTGTGATGGTTCTTGGAGGAAAGAAGACCGAAATGCAGGACACACAAGGCTGAGAGGAAAATTCAAAATCCAGTTCTTTAATCTAAGCAGGGGTCAGTCAGCTCAAGAAAAAAAATCCAGCAAGGGGCAGGAAAAAGGCAAAAGCCAAAAGTCATACACTAGGAAATCTAGGAACATGACAAATGCACAAAAGCTTGAGGGGACTGACTGACTAAATGAACACAGGTGGTCCAGAAAAAAGAAGAGAAACAGACCAAAGGGCGGAAATAAAACGGACAGGTTGTAACCAAGGTAATCAAAATAAAACAGGAAATAACTTGAACAATAAGCACAACAAAAATCCCAAAGCATGACAGTACTAATTGATTTATTAATCCATGAGTTATCAGCCCATCGTTATCATCTAAATGATCTGTGTAAGTGGTGGGTGGTTAAGGACTGTGACAGGACATTTCCCCCCAATGGCACTCATTAACATAACTGCAGGATGACAAATGTTGGAGGCATAATTTAACTGAAACAAAAACATACGTGTATGAAAAGCTGTATATTCTAACAGGCTGTTGTGGCTGATGGTAACTAGCCATACCAATATAAGGTTTTGAAGACCAATACCAATATGGATATTTGGCTGTTCTGAAAGTCTGATATGTCAGCCAATATTTTTTTCTTTCACACACACAAAACATAAACAGATTTCCCAAACATTTGTTATGTGCAGTTATTTATGAGTCCTTACTAAGATAATAAGACAATGCAGTTTAAAAATAATCTTGAATTATTGTCACACGTTGTGGATTACGCCCAATTCTGTTCAGATTAGCTAGTTTTTGTGTTTGTGGTGTTCTCTAACGCACTCTAACGGTAATGGCTCAGGTTGCTGCTGCAAGAAATTCTCTGCTGTTGTTAGGCTGATATCCACCCATCTATCCATCCATCCAAAGGGGCTGGAGCCTATCCTAGCTGTTATTGGGCAAAAGGTGGGGTACACCCTGGACAGGTCACCAGTCTATAGCAGAGCGTTAGGCTGTGTCAAATCAAAATGGCAAATGTCATAAATTGCCATAAATTGGGGAAAAAAATCTCCAAACGTTTACCTCATAAACGTGGCATCTTGGAGTTACAGTTTCACAGGGCACCATTCGTTCTGATTTATCTTATGTGAGCTCCCTAAAAAAAGGAAGTTCTTTGAGTGAGGGTTCTCCTCTGTTAGAGACTCTCTGGTAAAGTTTGTCTCTGTATGTGCCTCTCTTGGCTGTTCTCAGGCTTTGTGTCAGACTGTTGTGAAAGTTTAACAGAAAACAGCTTTTAACCAAAATATGAGGACTGAACAACAGCAGTTCACCTGCCAAGTGTGAAGAAGATTAGATGAACGGTTGTCACGAAACACACACACGCACATACCAAGAGTCCTTCGTTTATTAGGCAGATTTCAAATCAAATGTTTAATCTGCGTTAGTGGGTGAACTTTTATTGTCCAAAGTGCAGGAAAAGTTGCGAAACAACTTATGAAACACACAAGTTTTTACTGTTTTAATATGAAGTGACACAATATAAAGTGGATTTTTTTTTTCTGATAAGAACATATATTAAATTAGTACAGTAAAATCTACTCCCACCTCTTCACTCTCCTCACAGTTACCTCAGATGGAGGCTCACTTATCATTAAACCTTCTGATAATGCAGAGCTTGTAGCTGATAATAAACAACTTAAACACACAATTACACTTAAATATCAAAACAACTCACACTCAAACTTTTGACTATACATGCATACATATCCTTCTACATCCTGCTCAGTTGCTTTAGCATATAAAAGGACTCCTATTCATAAAATACATCTGACTTTTGTGCCAGAGAAGAACTTTTTTCTTTTTTTTCTTTTTTTTTTTTTCCATTTTTCAGGTACATGCTCATACATAAACATATATAAGCACAAACAGTTTCTGTTAGAAACCCTGCACTGTACTGAGTAATCTTTGAAAGGGAGTGGAGTGTGGGGTTTTTGTAGATCGCATCTGGAAGTAATCAGCTAGAAAAAGCAGTCTTTAACAGGCTAAAACAGGGTCAGGGTTGGGGGTGAGTGCATGCCAAAATTAGAAGAAGAAGCGATCCAAAGGCAAGGTGAGAAACAGGCCTGTGGATGTTGGACAGTTCTCCAAAGATGACAGAGTAAAGTTACATAAGCTTTTCTTAAGAGATAAGAGGAATTTTTCAATGATTAAAATAATCCTTTAACCCATAAAGTGCATTGTTTTGCTTAATAAAGGATTGCCCTCATCTTTAGCCTTATTTAGTTCGTGGCCCTGTAGAAAAATATTATTACACTGATACCTGCAGCTATATGTTTATTTTCAGTCATTAACCATTTACCCTCATGCTGCCTGGGTCACTATAAACATTAGCTAACTGTTTTTTACTTCACTACATTTAACTGAGAGATTCATTTACTTTTCAAATCAAGATTTTGCAAAATGGATGAAGAACTTGTCAGATGTTGTATAATACGTTGTATATAGAAGTAGAGCTGAAATGCTTTAAACATTTTCCAGCTTTGTACATGTGTAGCTTTGGTGGTTTTCCTTTCAGTAATTTTGATATATTAGAGATTTGGACTGTTAGGTGGACAAGCAATTTAACCCACTGAGCTGCTTCCCAACCTCAGAGCATCACCAGTTGTCTGACAGCACAACAGCCAGTCACAGCAGAACAGAGCATCCCTGTGATCTAGTTGAGTGCCAAACATTTGAATTAGCCTCAAAACATAAAGCGTATATTTAACCTACTTGACAACATGTTCTGATTCTACACAAGTATCACAATGTAGTGCACCGAGGCAGAGGATAAAATGTGGTGAGACAGTAAATCAAGAGGATTGCAGTCGAATTCACATTAGATTATAGTGCTTTTAGGTGAGGAGTGATGTTTGTTATAGAACAACTTTCCGTGCATTGGTCAGTTACCAGGATCTCAGTTACAGTATATGACTTGACAAACTGCTCATTAGTAACCTTCCTGTCTGCCCAACAGTCTCCTCAGCGGCACAGAAAAAGTGCTTATTACTCTCAGGTTACTTAAAATTGCCTCACTGGAGATTTTAAGTAACCACAGAGATTGCTGACTGGGTCAGGAGGTGCTGTGGATGAAACCTAATGATTTTAGTGTATGTGGGTGGATCACTCTACAGCATTGAGTGCCAATGGGGGAAGAAGCATACAGTATTTTTAACTACCATACAGTGATTAAAATACTACTGTATCTTCAATACTACCTAAATAAAAGTACATACAGTACTGTGCTAAAGTCTCAAGTCACCCTTCATTTCTTTATGTTTTGCAAGGAAATAGGTGCAGCAATGTACTGAAACATGTGCAAACATACAAGGAAATACAGTATATAAGGAAAAAACAGAGTTTGTACAATTCTAACAAGCTTGAAAGTCAATATTTGTTACGACCACTTTTATTCTTCAACACAGCCTGAACTCTCTTAGGCAAGCTTTCTTGTACTTTCTTTAAGTAGTCTTCAGGAATAGTTCTCCAGGCTTCTTGAAGGACACTCAAAGCTCTTCTTTGGATGTTGGCTGCCTTTTGTTTCATTCTCTGTCAAGATCCAACATTACTTCAGTAATGTTGACCTCTGGGGAGGCCACTCTGTCACTGATAGTGTTCCATTGTGTGTTTTTTTTTATCCAGGTATGCTTTTACTGTATTGGCAGTGTGTTTGGGATCATTGTCAGGCTGAAAAATTAAGCCACTGCCAGTCAGACACTTTCCAGATGGTATTGCATGTTGGATCAAAATCTGACGGTACTTTTCTGTGTTCATGATTCCATCAATTTTGATAAGATCTCCAACACCACTGGCTGAAATGCAGCCCCAAACCATGACAGAGCCTCCACCATGTTTTACAGATGGCTGTAGACACTCACTGTTGTACCTCTCCTAACCTCCTCTGTACATCTTGATGACAATTTCAACTACAAATTTCAGATTTGGATTCATCACTCCACACTGCTTTTCAGTCTCCACCTCAGCCTTTTCTCCCTGTTTCCCTTCCTTAAGAATGGCTTCATGACAGCCACCCTTCCACTGAGACCATTTCTGATGAGGGTTCAGTGAACAGTAGATGGATCAACTGAAGGTCCAGATATATCTCTCTGTATCAGGTCTTTGCTGGATTTTTTTCTGTTTCTTAAGGACATGACTTTCAGATACCGTTCATCTGCTGTAGATAACTTTTTAGTCCTGCCGCTTCTTCTTTTGTCCTCCACTTGTCCAGTTTCCTCAAATTTTTTAAGGACACGCTGCACATATCTCCAAGATATACTGTATATAAGTTTTTGGCTAATAGCTCTTTGGGAATCACCTTGTTGGTTGCAAAAATACTATTTTATGCCTGTTGAACTGTGTTGTCTTTGGCATTTTTCATAGATTCAACTAAAGAAATGGGAACAAATTATGTATTTTTGCATGAGGCTGCTAGTAGCAAAATGCCTAAAGATACAATTTTAAATTGGTTTTTTGCTTTGTTTTCTGTTATGTGTAGACACAACACTGGTTCATCCCTTGAGTTTGGTGCCTTTTTTATGCTTAAATAATCCTTATGGCTTTGGCTAAGTGGCTTAAGAAACAACAAAACAATGGTCAGGTACAAGGACAGGACTGAAAGAGAGTAAAAAAACAGCCAATGTCCAAAGAAAAAATTTGAAAGCCCTTCAGAAAGACCACTTTAAATGAAACGAATTTCTGCATCTTGACATTCATGTGGATTTAACTTCAACATGTGCCATGCAGCTAAACATTGTTGCACACTAAGCACTCCACAATGGCAGCAGTCTCCTTCAGCAGGACAGTGCAGTGCACCACACCACAAAAACTGCTCAGGAACAGTTCAAAGAACACAAAAAAAAATGCCAAGGGAGTTGACTTGGCCCGTAAATTCACCTGATCCCAATTCGATGGAGCATTCCTGGGAAGGAATGTAAGGATCAGCAGCAAATCCGCTTGTGCAGTGGTTCTTTTACCAAGCCAAAATGGGTCAGAGCTGTTGTGGCAGAAGGTTTTAATATTGTGGCTGATCATTGTAATTAATGTATCCGAAGTATTCTGCAGAAAATGTGGCTGGGATGAAATTATAGTGTATACAACATTAGTGTTAATACTGATGATTTATGTGTAAGTGGAGGGACTTCGTGCTACTTTATTTTCACTGCTAGTTTATTGTAGTTATGAGGTGATGAACCTAAAAGTCAGACTCATTCCAGTGTGTTAAATAAAAAATCTAAAGGTCTGTCACATGAATGATGGAGTTCCAAAAAAGGACTTTCTTGGCTTTTTATGTGAGTCATTGGATAATTTTCTATCTCTTTGGGCAAACTGGGCAGCTTATAATTACTTATAATAATACATCATAATTTATTTGTTGGTATATTTTGTAATAATAGCTAATCTGTAATGTAACTAGCTGGCAAATAAATGTAGAGTGGTAAAAGGTGGCATTTTTGACTATGGATAAAAAGAGGTGTAACAAAACTCAAAAATAGGAAAACTCAAGTACAAATACCTTTAATACCTGATTATTGTTCTTAGTTACTTTTCTCCTCTGCATTTCACAGTCACCCAGAGTGCTACAATGGATGGATTCCTCTTACTGAATGTAATACTGTATCTTACAGTAATGCCGTTTTGATTGTGTGTTTTAGAGTGAAAGCATTAACGCTCTCCAAGGGGAGGAGAGCTGTACTGTAACTGATGACTCAACCAGCCAGTGGTCTGCTACAGTGGACAGCGAAGAAGAGAGAAACATCGCCTTAGAGAAGAGCATGTAAGTGTTGAGCATTATAGTAAAGAAATAGTTCAACATGCTGGAAAATACACTTAGGTTTTTCACTTTGTTGCAGACAGCATAGACTGTATAAAAAATGGATATAGCCACCGTGAGCTCACCCACTGATTAGTGAAGTCCAGTTATGAAGCCTCAAGCTGAGTATTTTTTGCCAGTGCCAGCTTGTTATTGGCAAGTCGTTAGCCCGTGAGCCCTGCATAATCCTCCTTTCTGAATCGAATAATGACCGTAATGAAGTTCATGTTTTGTTCAATATGACCTCAAAAACAAGCAATTGAGCGAGGGAGACGAGGGCTGTTTTCTTCTAAATGTCTATGCAACCAAAGAGTCACCCCCTGCTGGCCATTAAAAAGAATGCAGGTTTAAGACATTGGCATTGGCTTCACTTAGAGAGTTATAGTCTATAAAACAACTTTAATGCTTGACTGATGCGTTTCAGCTTGTGGCCTTTATCAGGGTCCACATCAGGGTCAGACCACAAGCCAAAACGTGTGCCTCAAGCAAAAATGTTGTCCTATATATTACAAATATTGCTGGAGCTTTAACTTCTTAAGACCTTATCCCCTTCTTCATACACGCTGGAAACAGGTGAAGGTGTGACAGAAAACTCTGCTAAACAATCGGCTAACAAGCAGCAACTTTAATGCTGGGATACGCTCCCTAAGTTGGACTCAGAGTGTAAATATGATCATTTCTGTGGCTGTCCAGTTATCATTTTTACACCTAGAGTTCAACTTAGGGAGAGTATCCCAGCTGTCATAAGGCAAGAGGCAGTGTACACCCCGGGCAGGTTACAAGTCCATCTCAGGGCTAACACAAACTATTGTGCTAACAACTGCACCACGGCGCTGCCCCAGTTAGAGTTTTTGTACGATTTAAATGTGATTTTTGTCTTTTCGTAGATAAAGGCCACGTGTTTGCCCCCATTCTCAGAACTTAAACAAATAAATGTCCCAAAACAGTGAACTATTCCTTGAACACACATGTGTGTTTGTGGTTTTATTTTGCCAAAATACAAATGTTTGTGACAGTCCTATTTTATAATGTTTGTCTTTCAGATATGTGCTAACAGAGCTGATAGAGACAGAGAGGTTGTATGTTGAAGATCTTGGACTCATAGTGCAGGTATGCCTCACTACAGACTATTTACTTATAGTATTTATATAAGACACAAGTGAGATTCTTTCATTTGCATCAAAAAGCAAAGGAGTTGTTTTTTTTTATCTAGAAATAAGCAGCTTAGAGGCACATTTGTGTTTATATAGGGTTACATGGCCACCATGGCCAATCAGGGAGTTCCTGAGGACTTGAGAGGAAAGGACAGGATTGTGTTTGGAAACATCCACCAGATCTATGACTGGCATAAGGAGTGAGTCAGAAATGTGTCTCTTCATTTTTCCCCCCTCTGAGTTCCTCTGAATTTGAACAAGCTTATAGTTAACACTTTTGTTCCCAAACTTCTCATGTTTCATGAGCATGTGTCATGTCCCCTGTTGCTGTTTCCTGCCTCTGAGTATGTGTGTGTGTGTGTTTATTTGGCTGGGTGACTGTTTCTGCCTGACCTTCTGTGCTTCATGTCACACAGTTATTTCCTGGGAGAGCTGGAGAAATGTGTGGGTGATCCAGACAGCCTGGCCCAGCTCTTCATCAAACATGTGAGTCTAAAGATCAGTGAGAGATATTTTTTTTCTCTATCTGCTCAGTTTAGCTGATAGTTTAGTCATCTCAGCCCCCGGTGGTGTAAAGCCTTCGCGTGCTGCCACGCAGATGTGTTTTCTTTTTGTAGATCAGTTGACTGCAGGTGCAGCTGCTAAATAACAGGACTTGTAATCACTCTGGTTTGACTAAAGAGCTCTCAAAGCCAGCAGTGTTAAAGACGCTCCACCGAGACCCTGCTGTGTGTGAAAAGGAGCTGGATCTACAGCTCTCTGTGCTCTATAAAAAGTACTTTTTCTTTTTTGTTTTACTCTAAACTTTGGAAGAACGGACTGTTTGATGTCAAAGTGAAAACAGATTTCATGTAAGCGAAGCACCGACATTAAACACAAAACAAACTGACTTTTATTGACACCCTTGATTCTGTGTTGTAAAACATCAAAAAATGGAAAAACTCAGAGGGTGGAGAATGCTTTTTATTGGCACTGTACAGTTGAATATCAGGATAGCTGAGTTACAGCAGGAAAATAAACAGAATAAACAAATAGAAAAACAAATGTGAACATTATTTTCATTTGGAGCAGCTTTTCTGGCCCAGCATCTTTATTTCTTTAGCTTACTGAAGCATGCCTAATTCAACCACAGTAATTTAAACAAGCACTGAAGCACTGAAACTGTTTAATGAAGCAAGTTTTCTGCTCTAATATTAAAACTCTGGAGGGGATTCACAGTGAAACTGAGAAGAAACTAAAGTGGTTCAGAAATGTAATTCTTACTCTGTCCATCCCTTCTTCACACACGTTACTTGGAATAATTATCAAATAAGCATCATCTCTGTTCAACTTTCAGGAACGACGTCTTCACATGTATGTGGTTTACTGTCAGAACAAACCCAAGTCTGAGCACATTGTCTCCGAATACATTGAGACCTACTTTGAGGTGAGAGCCTAACTTTCTCTGTCACCACAGCTTACTTCTTTAGCCCTAAACACTAATACTGAGATTGTAAGTGTGGATTTTTCACATTTCTTTCCTTTTTGTCTCTTGACAGGATCTCAGGCAACAGCTGGGTCACAGGCTGCAGCTCAATGACCTGCTTATCAAACCTGTTCAGAGGATTATGAAGTATCAGCTGCTGCTAAAGGTTTGCTACTTAAAATGACAGTATATTCACTTTCATGGGACTTGTTATATGTTAATATTACTTCATTTGATTCGGGAAACATCAAGGTTATCATTGTATTAAGTGATAAAAATGTTAATTCACTGAAAACAGTCACAATCGGTGAAGCCGTTTATTCATAAATAAAACCTTTAGGATGATGGAAGGTAGCTAAGGTCTGATTAAAAGGTTCTAAAACTCCATCTATAAAAATCAGAAACCTTACCTGATTTAAATTTGGCTGTGCTCATTGGCGCAGACTGACTCAGATTGATTGCAACATGTTGGCGATCTGTCTGCGTTTATAAATTAGACGGCAATTATTTGCAAACCTTCACCAATCTGTCTGAGAGTGATTGCAGTCAGCCTGAGTCGGACCGCGATTGTTTGGAGACAGTTTGCCTCCCACCGAGTGACCTGTGGAATCACCTTGCAATCGAAAGCGGCCACTGAGTTGGTCACCGTAACTACTTGCAGTAGGTCACCGAATGCAAGAATATTCAGTGCAATCACCGGGAAAACACCAATTTTTCCTAGTCACAAGGAGGTTGCTGTCCTATTTTCACTCCAGTGTGACTGAGCCATTATGGGCCTTATTACCTTCCTTTATATTACATCTTAGGTTCAAGTGGTGCTCCTCCTTTTTATTTAAGGTGTATCTTTTCTTTTTTATTTAAATTAAAATAAACCTCTCTGGCACCTTCAGGACTTCTTGAAATATTACAGCAAAGCTGGGAAGGATGTGGAGGAGCTGCAGGTACGAGCTCATTATGAAATGGAAACTCCAATAAAATACTTTAACATTTCATTTGCACACTAAAATCATGTTTTGACTTCTATCAATCTGATTTTGTCAATCAGAGGGCGGTAGAGGTGATGTGCTTTGTGCCAAAACGATGTAATGATATGATGAATGTGGGAAGGCTCCAAGGTTTTGAGGTAAGATGCCAAATTTTGTGGAATATTTTTTTTAATGTGTTTTCACCAATAAGACACATATCCAGGATGACTTGTATTCTTTGACAATGGCTGTAACATACATACTACTCAGGGGAAAATCACAGCTCAGGGGAAGCTGCTCCAGCAGGATACCTTCTCTGTCAGCGAGCAGGAAAGTGGTTTCCTATCCAAAGCGAAAGAGAGGCGGGTCTTCCTATTTGAGCAGCTGGTCATCTTCAGTGAGCCAATTGATAAGAAAAAAAGTTTCCCTTTGCCTGGGTACACCTTTAAAAACAGCATCAAGGTAAGATTATATTTTCATAAATCTTTGGTTTAGTGTTTTTCTTAACGTTTAACATGAGCTGTTGTGCTCTGCAGGTCAGCTGCCTGGGTGTGGAGGAGCACTCTGAAGAAGATCCATGCTGTCTGGTCCTGACTTCCCGAGGGACTGACGGCAGTGTGACACGCTTCATCATGCATGCATCATCTCCGGAAATACAGCAAGCTTGGCTCAGTGATGTGGTCCAGATATTGGAGACTCAGAGGAACTTCCTTAATGGTAGCAGAGCTCAGTTTTTCTTCTACACAACTGTAGATTTAAGAGTTTGGCATGTCTGAATAATGTCACACATCTTCCTGTCCACTGCAGCACTTCAGTCTCCGATAGAGTACCAACGGAGGGAGAGCAAGTCAAACAGCCTGGGCAGGAACATGAAGTCTCCGCCTACGCCAGCATCTGGCCTGTGGCCTCACTCCTCAGCACCCATGGACAGGTGTCAGCAGCCCTCCTTGCTGCCTTATAACACCTCCCTGCCCTCTTTGCATTCGCCCCAACACAGCCCAACCTCAAAAGTGGTGCGTGTGTACAGCAGTGCTCACCATTATATCTATATACATGCATCTTTCTTTTCCCCACCATTTTTCTTTGTCTCTTTAAGGTTTCTAACCGTTGTACTCTAACACTTCGAGCAGCTCACCCTTCACTTTCCTCCCACCTGCAGCTCAGTTTGTCCTCAGAGGTGAGACACGACTGTGGCACATCCAATGGTGTTCCTCCCTGCGGCCATCACAGCCTGCAGGTACATTAGTCTTCTGTAACACACAAAGTTGATTCACCTCAACCAGTTAACAGATGGGACAACAGTATAGGTTGTTTATGTCCTATAGTTATGTTGAAAATTAAGTAACCACTTGTGTGAATAATGTGCATGTATAACGTCCACTGGTGTCATCAGTTTAAGGGTCTATTTTAACCCAAATCATGATTCTAAAACTAACCGGGTAGTTTTTGTCCATAACCTAACCAAGCATTGTGTGAAAATAAAATTTAAAAGTGGCTCCAGTCAAGACTCAAACTTTTTCCCATTTAAAAGTCAGGAGTATTAGAGCCAATTACACCCTTCCTGTCTGCTAACACAGACTTTGCCAATTTGTTTAAGTGGAATAGACTGTATATAAATGATGGACCTAGCCAGTATGGTGTCACTCATTGGTTTGTGGACTCTGCATTTTGAAGCCTCTGTACAGGTGCAGCACACAGACACAGATGCCTGCTAATTAGTCCTAAGTAACAGTCGACTGAAGTACTACACTATCACCAAAACTGAAGCATAAACTTCTTAGGTGGTCTATACCTCACATTTATTGTCAGATAATTCCATTAAAATGCACCAAAAGGCACCAACAGCACAAACGCAGTTGAAAATTCAGGGCCGACAGCTACAGCTGTCAGTCAAAGCGGCTATGCCCCTAACTTTAAGCCTAAATAGTAAGCAAATAATGTCACCTGTTTTGTAGCTGTGATCAAGCCGAAAATTACTAGACTAAAAAATGTAACTACAGACACTAAAACTGTTTTTGTACGAGGATGTAAACATGTTAATTTAATTGCTGAAGTTGGCCATTTTAACATGTGCATCTGTGGGGGTTGAGTTGCTTTTGGAGCCAGCCTCAAGGTGGAAACACTCCAATATGACTTTACAGGAATGCCTGTATGTGTCATTTCAGATGGTAGGAAAAAACAGCAGAAATGATTGTGAAATGAATTGGAGATTGTATTTTATTTACACTGGTTACTCAATGCCTGAGTACAATTCTGGTGAATCCTTTTTCACCATTATAGAGAAACTGGATAGTCCACACAACTAAACAGCACCTCATCTGGTTAAACCTCTTGGTTACTTTTCTCCTCTGCCTGTAAAAATAATACATTGGTTAAGCTGTGAGATTTATTTGATTTGTTATTCTGTGATTATAATTCACTTTGCAACTGCTACAGCTACAATAAAACCTGCTACGTGTGTGTTCTGAGGCTGTTTGTTGTCATGATCACCGATGATGAGGGGAAATGACTCTCTGAATGCCTTTGTGAAAATATCCTGTTGTTGTTTCTGTGTGGATTTACAAACCTGGTTGACCTAACCTGCAGCCAGTTTATGGAAAACCGGCTGACCTGCTCTTTTATCTTATTCATTCAGACTTCCACAGAGAGGAGGAAACGGGTCATTAACAATACTTATTTAGTCGTGCTGATCTGGCCCGATTCCACAAAGTTGTTCTTGTCCTCTTGGCTCGCTCTTTGTGTTTTTGGATCAGCTGTGTTTCTATTGTGCTTTAAATGCGTAAGACTACAGAAAAGTTTCCTATGTACCTTTTCTGCCTAGCCTTTGTCACACATGTTATGTATTTCTCTTGACTGCATGTCATTTTTATGTAACAGTTTCTTAATCTCATTTATGTGAAAAAAAAAAATCACTGAGTACCAGTTAAATGTTCTCAGTGTTATTGGAGAAAGTAACTGCACTTAACAATACTTATCTATAATATAATATAATGTATTAAGAATCAGACAAAAAACTATAACTAAAAGTTTAAATGTGAGCTTGCTTCCAAGTGGCCAAAACAGATCAATTAATTCTGCTAATGCTAATATTGAAGTAACTGATACTGAAACTGCATAATTTTTACCTCAGTGCTTTGGACTATGGTGGTTTAGAAGTAAAGTTGTTTCTTACAGTTTGACTTTTGTGCTTCAATTTTATTTAGCAAATTGATTGAATAACATTTGAAGAGCCAGAATCAAACACCTGAGTAGCAGGAAGTCTTTGAAAATCAAACATCTGCTGTGTGTCTTCTCTTAAAGTAAAAATTGCTTATTTCCTCTCAGGGTGTGCCTGCCAGTTTCCAGACGATCACATTTAATGACGTTGGGACTTATTCAGCGCATCAACTAAATAACTTGGATCAGCTCAAGGAGAGCGAGCAGTAATGAGCTGCACTGACACATGAACTCAGTTTACCCTGCTGGAGCTGGAGTACCTCGTCTGAGTCTTCGGTCGGCACACTTTGTTTCACTCATGTACACAGGTCGTCCAAGTCTGAGTGTCTCTTTCCTCACATATTGTCTCAAATTTCCTTTAGGTTTCATTATGTGCGGACTACTCTTGTGTAATCATAGTGGTTTGACCGTGTTCATTTGAGTGTGTGTGCATATACAGTACCAATCAGCCATAACATTAAAACAACATGGACTGAAGAAGACTGATCATCTCTTGCAATGCAATATTCTGCTGGGAAGCCATTGGTGCTGGCATTCATCTGGATGTCATGTTGATATGCACAGCTCATCTAAATAATGTTTGATAGAGAACCCCCCTCTCCTTCCACCTTAAGGGCAACGGCACTACTTGAGGGCAGCAGCTGGACACTGGGCCCCACCACACTGCAAAACCTGCTCAGGAACAACTTGAGGAACATGACAAAGAGCCCAAATTACCCATTCTGATCAAGGATATGCACGATGGTGGGCCCTCTCGACCTGCAACCCACAGGACCCAAAGTTTGCCAGTGTCCCAGTGTCAGACACCACGGGACAGCCCCAGAGAGCCTGTGTCCATGCCTCTGAAGGTTAGAGGTCTTTTATGGAGGTACTAGAGGGAGCCGCACAATATTAAACAGGTGATTTTAATGTTTTGGCTGATTGGTGTAAATGCAGACGTATATAACTGAAGTGTGTGAAAATGTGGTTTAAAATCACCACAGACACTGTGCTTCATGATGTGTATGTATACATTTCTTACTGTTTCCTTAGAAAATTCTTTGATGGATGTTTGTGTAATGCATTTTCATAAGGGACCAATTCCACTTTATTCCCACAGAGAACTGAGAGTTTAAATTCCCTGATGCAGTCATTACTCTGTGTCCTCAAATAACTGTATCTATGAAATCGCTGAGTGACTGCAAATCCCAGTTTCAGTCCAGGATCTAAATCTATATGAATTGTCTGTATCTGTGCATTCCCTGCAGATTAGCGAATAGCTGTGCTTTCCGTCTGGTGGCCTATTTTGACCCTGCCATTGTCAGTGTTATCTGGACTAAACATATTTGCAGACTTACACAAAGCATGTGTCATAACCAAGCAGAGAGAGGAAAAAGGGAACACAGATAAAAACAGAGGTGCTCATTTGTGATTGTCATCTTGAATGTAAATAATTTTGTGTTGGATCATATCAGTGAAGCTTGTGCTATCCTGATACACTCATGGAATTAAAGAAGCTGTTCAGATATTTGTCATTTTTCCTCTTTTTTAAAAACCTTTTTGTGTCTCTTTGTACTCATTTAGTGTCTCGTGATTGTTCTGAGTTTGGTCAAGTTTCCAACGAGAAATGTTAACAGTTGTTTCAGATATATGCTCTGGCCATTGTGCCTATTAGGCCCCCACCTGACAGGTCAGTTCATTTATCCGTCCATGTTTCAAGTGTATTATAATTATAAATAGACCCATTAAATCATAGACACTGGAAAATATGAATTCTATCCATCTTAAACCAAGTCTGCAATCGATCTATCAGAGGGTAAGTAGGCACATCATTTTCCAGACATTTATTGTCTTTTCCATAGATTAGCTTTCCTAATATATGTCAGAGGCCCCCTCCTTAACCTCATCATAATGCACAGTGTATCCTAATGGATGCCTTTACCTCAGTTGTCTTTATCCAGAAGATTTGTATCACCAAGTATGTATTCACCAACTTGCATTGTCTTGTTTTTTCAAGATTATTTAAAAAACAAACCAAAAAAAAAAAAAACTCAGAAGCTGCACAAAATCTGATCATTGCTCTGCATACATTTCAGAGCAGTGAACCTGGTGGTGTTTAGCATCCTCTACTGGAGGGAAATGCTCATCATTATGAATTAGTGAGTCACAATATCAGCTCCATTGTTTACCAGCCAAAGATTTTATATTATGATTAATTATATGGTTTGATTTGACAGGTAAGTTATTAAAAATAACAGCTGGGATTGTGGCACAAAAAACATAAAACATTTTTTATACAGTTTTACACTGAGTGAAAGCAAGGAAAAAGCATAAACTCCCACTAGTGGCGTCTGTAAAACGTGCAGCACCTCAACACTCGCTATAGTCACCTGACTGTACGACACACTATGTCCCAAAGGCACATTGTTCATTTGTACTGCACTTTAGCGCAACCAGGGCTAGACCCACACTGTGCATTTATGGAAACACTGCCTTGTTTAACATGTTTTACATGTTTGTCTGTTCATTTAAAATGTTATTATGGATTTGGATTAGTTACAGTTTTGATTAGGTTAATTTAAATTGTCCATATTTGATGGTGTTTTCCAGATTGCACTCTGGACTGTTGATAAGCACAGAGACTTATTTCAAAAATCTCCCAAGTGCCTCTTGTCCATACAGTGTTGTTAATTTTGCAGTTTTGCAGTTATTATTAAATAAATTTGCAAGTACAAATTTCAAACAACAGCATAGGGCTTGAGGGGTTACTAGTTCATGAAATAGTCTATAACAATCCTATAAACCCAAGATTAATCTTGCAGTTAGGTACACCTGTTCCACTGCTTGTTAACACAAATATGTAATCAGCCAATCACATGGCAGCAACTCAGTGGATTTTGGCATGTAGACATAATCAAGATGACCTGCTGAAGTTCAAACCAAGTATCAGAATGTGGAAGAAAGGTGATTTAAGTGGCATGTTTATTGGTGTCAGACAGGCTGGTCTGAGTATTTCAGAAACTGCAGATCTACTCAGATTTTCCCGCACAACCATCTCTAGGGTTTACAGAGAAAGGTCTGAAAAAGAGAAAATACCCAGTGAGTAGCAGTTCTCTGGGTAAAAATACCTCATTGAAGCCAGAGGTCAGAGAAGAATGGCTAGACTGCTTTGAGCTGATAGGAAGGAAACAGTAACTCAAATAACCCTTGTTACAACCAAGGTATGCAGGAGAGCATCTCTGAATGCACCACACATCAAACCTTGAAGCAGATGAGCTACAACAACAGAAGACCACACTGGGTGCCATTCCTGTCAGCTACAAGCAGGAAACTGAAGCTAGTTCACATGGGCTCACAAAAATTGGACGGTAGAAAATTGGAAAAATGTTGCCTGGTTTGATTAATCTTGATTTCTGCTGCAACATTCAGATGGTAGGGTCAGAATTTGTAATAAACATCCTGCCTTGTATCAACAGTTCAGGCAGCTGCTGGTGTAATCATGTGGGGGATATTTTCTTGGCACACTCTGGGCCCCTTAGTACCAACTGAGAATTGTTTAAACACTATAGTCTGCATTATTGTTGCTAACCATGTTCACAGTGTACTCATCAGCTGATGGCTGCTTCCAGCATGATAACGCTCCACGTCACAAAGCTCAAATCATTGTTATGTGGCATTGACATTGAGTACAATGAACTCATTATCGTGTTCAAGAAGCTGGTTTCTTGAATATGACAATGAGTTCACTGTATTCAAATGTGTTCGATGCTATCATCTCAATATGGACCAAAATCTCTGAGGAATGTTTCCAGCACCTTGTTGAATCTGTGCCACGAAGAATTGAGGCAGTTCTGAAGGCAAAAGGGGGTCCAACCTGGTACTAGCAAGGTGCAACTAATGAAGTGGCTGGTGAGTGTACCCAATTCTCCTCCTCACTGGCAAGTCCCTTCATGCTCTTGACATGAGCTCTGAGTACCTCTCTGATCTCCTTCACCTCTACACCCCCCAACCCCACCTGAGAAATCTTCACTCCTCTGCTGACATTTGGGTGCTGTACATTCCCCTCTCCAAGCTGCAGACCCTCGGGGACAGAGCCTTCAGTGAACAGTCTTGCTTGCTGCCTCTTTGATTTTATTCGTTGTGTGCTAGTTCTTGCCTCATGTCTGTCATATTGGGCGACTTGGGTGCGTTCATGAATTAAAGCTATTATTAGACTTCTTATTATTCAGGAAACTCAGGAGCTGGACAGAGATGTATTAAAGGATACTTGACTATAATGTTATGTTAACCCATGTTTTTATGCTTTGAACCAACACCACAACAATTAACACAAGATTTTTTTTTTTTCCACAGACATTTTTATAACATTCAAAATAAATGTAAAAACTCTCATAATGCTGTGACCAAACAACTCATTAT
>VUQI01034753.1:1661-17048 GCA_015106735.1 Paratilapia polleni
AACCCTAAAAATTAAAAAAAAAAAAAAAAAAAAAAAACCTCGTTAAATTAAAATCAAGCAGTGATACTGCCGTGGAACTAAACTGCATGAGGTTTAGAAAATTAGGTAGCTTTTAGTTTTATTAGAAAAACAACAGCTGCACAGGTCTACATAATAAATATGAGTGAGGTCAACCATATGAAGAATATTATGAACAGCACAGGAAATATAACTATCCAGAGATTAAATGGACAAAACACAAGTATCATCTAAAATTATACAAATTGTAAAGTATGTGAGAGGAATTATTCACCCTTTGGCTTTATAAATTTTAATTCTCTGTTTTGTTTTGTTTTCTGCTGTTTTCAGAGGGAGGTTTAGAGGGCTTCTTTTTTAACTTTTGTTAATTTTTGCTTACTGTGGAGAGCATAAAAGGATTGCAAGTTCAATATGTCACTTTTGAATTTGGATTACATTGGGCACAGGAACATAATCAATGTTGTGTGTGTATACCTATTGAGAGCTTAAACAGTACATGTACATAACTTGAGGAAACAGTCTTTGTACAATTGGCACTGTCTTGTTAAATGATCAGAGGCACGTATTAACTATCATGAAATAGCTGCCCAAAGAAGTATACACCCACTGGCCTTTATTTTAAGCTGGCAAAACAGGCATCTTGGTGATCTGAAATTATGCATAACTTTACCAGAGTTGTGACTGCTTATGTGGAACTACATTGCTGCTAATAGTCAGCTACAAACAACAGAAATTAGCATGTTAATTAATCCTTACACATTTGGCACCTACTGTGAGTTGTATGCAAATTCATAAACTGTATAGGGTATGTGTGGAAAAACATTTTTTTTCAACAAAGGCAATTCAAATTTTCTAACCAGTCAAAGAAACAACACGTTTCCTTGCATCTAACCTTTTTTTCCCCCCAAAACTCCAAGTCCTGATTTTATTAACAAATCTGGTATCTTTTCAGTCTGACTTTGTTTAACTCTAATGAGCACATCAGCTCTTTGCCAGTGATGCCTTGCAGCATATTTGGCTTGGTCTCATGAGGGTGCATAAGCAGTTTTCAGGCTCTACATTTTGTTCACCTTCTTCTATGCTGTGTCTTTGTGCAACATGGTATGAGGTGAACTTGTTGGTATGTTTAGTATTTATATCCAAGTAACCCCTGCCCTCTGTGCATAATTTTAAAATATTCACCCACAGGAATGATGTTTGTAGCAAGAACCAGGGAATATGAGAAGGTTATTATCATTGAGTTGCACTGAAAAGCAAAAAAGGACAAAGTAAATGAAACCATAAAACAGGAGACACTGAGCTTACCGTAGATGCCTGTGGATATACATGGGAAGGCCTGTGCAAAGAAAGAGAGAGAAAAAAAAATCAGCATGATCGTACAAACTAAGTACAATGTGACAAAAAAGAAAAAGTAACTCCTATCAGTCTCTTAAAACCCACATATTCAAATCCACTGCAGAGCAACTCAAACATCAACTACTGAAACTAAATATTGCATGACTGCATACATCTGCATTAAATCATAACTGTTGTTGGACACCTACTGTTTACCCTTGTAGGACTGTTGTTTACTTCTAATACATCACTTGTTTATTTCCAAGAGGAACAATTTACACTATCATTTGACAAAATCCCTGCAATGGTAATAAAGAATATAGTATAGTATAGTATAGAATAACTGTACTGTTAACCACATTCCAGCTCCAATGCACAATGCATAAATAAAAGTAGTGTTATGTGAAAAAAAAGTTTTCCTTGGACTCAAAGTAGTCCTGTGAAAATCTAAATACACCCTATGATTCAGTAGCTTGTAGAACCACCTTTAGCAGCAATAACTTGAAATAATCCTTTTCTCTATGACTTTATCAGTGTCTCACATTTTTGTGGAGGAATTTTGGCCCACTCTTCTTTATGACATTGCTTCAGTTCATTGAGGTTTGTGGGCATTTGTTTATGTACGGCTCTCTTAAGGGCCTGCTACAGCATTTCAAACAGGATGAGGTCTGCACTTTGACTGGGCCATTGCAACACCTTGCACTTTTCTTTTTCAGCCATTCTGTTGTAGATTTGCTGCTGGGCTTGGGATCATTGTCAATTTGGGCCAAGTTTTAGCCAAACAGACATCTTGCTATTTTGCTATAATATTTTGGTATACAGAGGAGTTCATGGTCGACTCAGTGACTGCAAGATGCCCAGGTCCTGTGTCTGCAAAACAAGCCCAAATCATCACCCCTCCACCCCTGTGCTTGGCAGTTGGTATGAGGTGTTTGTGCTGATATGATGTGTTTGGTTTTTGCCAAATGTGGTGCTGTCCATTATGGGCAAACATCTCCACTTTGGTCTCATCTGTCCAAAGGACATTGTTCTTGTGGTTTGTTCAGCTGCAACTTTGCAAAGCTAAGCCGTGCTGCCATGTTCTTTTTAGACAGGAGAAGCCATACTTGTTCAGTCTTTTTTTAATTGTACTGTCATGAACTTTAACATTTAACATGTTAACTGAGGCCTGTAGAGTCTGGAAGCAGTAAAGGTGTGCTTAGTTTTTCACAGGACTGCATAGAGTCCTGTGAAAACTTTCTTTTGGCACATGACTGTTATACCATGTATTTTTTGTTAGCATCTGAATAAAGGCAATAAATCCATGCCTGAGTTGAACGTCCCTCTTTACACACATATTTAACAGTTTTTGATCCCACTACTGTGAGGTACCATCACTGATTGTTGTCCCAGTCATTGTATTGTACTGTATTACTACTTGACGTCCATAACAATCATAGGTTGCTGAAGGAACAGTGGATTGTATATAGCTGCGCTCACAGCTTATTAATCTCCGGCACATGAGTATCACACACACTTCTCCACAAATGTGGAACAGAGCTTACCCAAGGTCTAAGGTTTAAGTGCCTTTGATTTCAATGCATTTAGATGGGTGGGAGAGGTAGCTAGACTCTCAGACAAACAAACTATATTTGAGTAAAGTTGCAAACTGCCAGCAGTGACTCAGCTGTGTTTCAGTAACAACAAGGGCATCCCAGCAGGAGGCTTTTTAGTGCATGATGATAAAGCTAAACACAAAATCACAGTCATTGCTGCCACATTTGGATCAATAGCAGAAATCAATAATATACCAGCCACCAAACTGCAGGAAAGCACATACACCGAACAAAAGAGACATGCGAAGAATGAGAAAAAAGGATAAATATAATTATTGTCATGAGCCAAAGAGCAAAAACCAACATATATTTATTTATGGATGTCTTTTCCAAAAAGATTATAAAAAGTAACCACCTTGTAATAGTTCTGGCTTTGCAGCACTTTACAGCAGACATATTATTCAAGCATGGCTTTATAGCTGAAAATAGTTTCATTACTCTTTACTTCTGTGAGCTAATATGTTATGATACATAGGCCTCGCTGTAAGCTTCCCTATTTCACATTCATCTTTTTAAGTATATTAATAAACAGTAAAGAGAGAGGATTTTTTTCAAAGGTCCCATTTGTCCTCAAAACAAGCTGAATACGTGCTTTAGTTTCTGCATTCATCAAAAGGCGTGGCCACAACATTAATATAATAAGATGACAAATGAAAAAAAAGAAAATGTTTCCTCCAGCAGCTCATAAAGCTGGATGAATATAGAACAACAACAAACTACTGAGATTAATCAAAGAACAACACCCGTACGTCAAGTTCTCCCAGTGCCAAAACTAAGCCCAACAGTTTGTTTTCCTCACACTGACCCTGTCAAGTTGCGTTTAGAAACAGGCTGTTTCTTTCAGCTGTGCCAAGATCACTTCATTTTAGAAATGAAAACACGATTAATAGATCTAAAAAAGAAGGAACCATACATGTCTCCTCATATGATGATTATGCAAACAAATACTCAGAACGCTAATCTTTGAGCCTTCTCAACTCGCATATTAAGAAAGCAAATAATTAATTACAAGGACAAATAAAATATGCAGACTTTTTTCTTTAAAGCATCACAACCTATGACCCTAGCTTTGAAATGCAATGGTCTGTTTTTCCTTGGTTTAAGTCAAGAGGAAAGACTCTGTTTGTATTCTTATTTACCAGTTTTCAGGTTCCGCCTGTCAAGGTAAATCTTTCTTCTGTGGGCTGATTTAAATCTTTTACTGAAGCTTTGACCTTTCCAGATGACTGTCTAGGTCTGACACAAACCACAGATGATGAAGCGTGGAAAAGCATGGCCGTTTTTAGCCCTGTGCCAAAGTCAGACCATGGCATGTACAAAGGCATACTGAGATTAAAGGTGCAAAATTGTTATATATCCTAAAAAACAAATAGTATTTCAAAGAAATACAGTGTGCAAATAGGATTACCTGTAATAGACTGACTCATTAGTGGCGTGGTATATCTCAGTATCTCAATTATACGAAATTATGAGAGGTTTACATATGGCAATAGTCTAATTGGAATCAAAATTACTCCAGCAGAATTAAACTATCTGAAGGACTGTTATAATAAGGAAAGTTATTTTCAGTGGCTTCAGTCAGCCAAAGTGATCCTGAGCCAAAAGCCTTGTTATCCTCTCTCAGCTTAAAGGCCAAAGTGTCAGTCACCTCAAGTTGAACTTCTGCACTGACAGCACCTAAACCTTAACATATCACAGGCTGTGGCAGTGACAGCCCATCAGCATAATCAATTAAAATCCTTTTTATCAGTTCCTTGGCTGATCCATTAAAGGAGTATTGATCATGCTGATGTGAAAATGCATCAGGTAATCACTTAATGGGATGCCATCAAAATGTGACACTAATGTGGCACATTCACTTACTTGTTTAAAGGGCATTTAATTGCAAAAGGGAAAAGTAGTACTGTACACTACTCTGCAAAGGTTTTAAGCACCTTAAGCAGTTAAGATTCTTATTTATCACTCAGCAACATCAGGGAGTTGCATAATCAGTCCAAAAATCATTCTGCAGCTCGACAATGACCCCAAACATGCAGCCAGAGTCATAAAGAATAATCTTCCTGCAACAGCCCTGATCTCAACATCGCTGAGTCAGTCTAGGATAACATGAAGTGACAACGGCAACTGAGACAAATCTACAGAAGATCTGCAGCATGTGTATGCTTGGAACAGCATACCTGCCAAGTACTTTGAAAAACTGCATCCAAGTGTCCCAGAAAAGAATTAGAGGTGTTTTCAAGGCATATGGTGGTCACAGCAAAACATCCATCCATTTGTTTTCTTCCACTTAACCAGTGTATAGGTAAGAAAGGGAAGAGCTACTGTACCTGTTTAATGTAGTATCTGCTTTAGTAACATATTCATTCAAATTCATGCAGAGATGAATGGTGATTATGGCAAGAACTTGAATAAATACAAGTAGCCCATAAATGACAGTTAGACTAAAACTGAATTGCTACAGCATTCAAACTTTTATTAGGCTCCTTTTTAGGTACCCCTTCATGTGACACAGAGCTAGGATGGCAAGAAGAAAAAAAAATCTCTACATATGCTTCTGTAAAATGAGCAGCTTGTCCTGTCACATTTGCATCACATCTGCAATGACATGAGGAGCTCGTGACATGAGCTGCTGGTCATGTTCTTGATCAAACTTAATTCAGGTTGTGATGAATTTTCAACCACCAAGCAGATGCAGCTGATATATGTCACTTTGTTTCATGAGATGACAATCTTCAATTTTGTTCAACTTTAATGGATTTTAAAAAAATCATATATTACTTCTCTATATTAATTAAAGAAGGCAATGCATTTCAAAACCAGGAGACAAACAGAGAAAGAGTTACTGGAGGATGCTAAGGGGAGCAACCAGCAGGTGAAGCATTATGACAGAAATGTCAAGCGACTATTTTCTGTATAATGAATTTAATGTGAAGCAGTCATTTTCTCAGAAGGATGTTTTTAAGCTGGAAGTAAATAACCAACAAAACTGAATATTTCAATCAATGATAAATACGCATTTTATTATATCTGCATTCCACTCATTCTGTGAATGAGTCATTTTTAACATAATGTTAGAGAGTGTTTTCTGGAGCTTCTATGAAAGCTCAAGTTTAGAGAGCACAGGAAAATCTGGTGATCAAGTAAAATACCTTTAATAGCTGTCAGCATTGCATCCATAAAAATTCAGCTAGTTACACTAAGTTGCTCGCTCTGTGCTACTGTATTGCATTTTATGCAGCGAGAGATAACAGTTGATAATGCGGTCTGACATTTAGAACTGAAATACTTATTTTAACTGTTGAATCGGCAAAGTACATACAGTATAAGGTTCTTGCTATTTAAAACTGTGGTTTTACCATG
Organism: Paratilapia polleni; assembly: GCA_015106735.1. Classification (NCBI taxonomy): domain Eukaryota; kingdom Metazoa; phylum Chordata; class Actinopteri; order Cichliformes; family Cichlidae; genus Paratilapia; species Paratilapia polleni. The sequence continues at coordinate 7,970 of VUQI01034753.1, forward strand.
TCCATTCAGTTCTGAATTGAAAATGTTTCAGAGAATACTATTTGTTATTCTTTTTTTAATTCTGTTTAATTCAGTGTAAATCACAACAACAACAAGGCTCCAGAGCAGAGATTAAGGGAGGGCATGCTGAGCAGCAAGAAACACTGAGAGTACATATGAAGGTAGTCATGCTGAAGGTACTATAAAGAGGGGAGCAAGTCACATAAAGAGAAAGATAGATGCTGTGGACAATGTCATTGCTAATGCACATTCTGAAATTTTATGAGCAAAAAACATACTGAACCTTAAACTACTTTACATGAAACTTCATTTTATTGTAATATTTAAAACTGTTTTAATTTTATTTGTGGTTAGTGAAATATTTTACACCGTTCAGGGTGACACCAAAAATTGAGAGGGAACGGGTTGGCCTTTTTTTTTTTTTTCTTTTTCCCCAGAATAGAGTAACAGCCCCTCAAAATGCTTCTGCACATACCTACTCCACAGTATCACATATAGCAGTAGCTCTTTTTAAGACAGAAATCAAAGGGTGGACAGTGTCAGAATCTAAGCCAAAAATAACACTAAATGCAAGAAAACATTAAACTAAATGCAATCAAACTTCTATGGTAGAGTGTGCAGCAGTGTAAGAATAGTAAAGCACAACCTACTTCTCTTCTTCTTTCCCCACCAACACCAGGCCACCATTGATGCCATTTTGCATACTTTTATATCTGCTTACATCGAATAAGGTCTAATGTTAATTAGGGCCGTCAGCACGATATATGCAGTCATGACCTAAGATTTGTTGTTTAGGTTATTATTTCTATCTCTGGCTGCTCATTAGAAGTGAGTCAGCGTGTACGCCTGCACCCTGGTATGGGACTATGGCTGACATGTAGGGCTGTTGCTGATTTTCTTTGCTCAGAGCGTTCAGAAATTGGTCACCAGGGAAATTATTCTGTTGCCGGGGCTCCTCCCTAATCTATCACATCACTTTAAAGTAGAGCACCTTTCCTCTCACTATTTCTACATACTTATTTGCCTCACAATGTATTAGATACAGCACATGATGACTAAAGTGTACAATGTTTTCTAAAAACTGTACTTTTGTTTACATTAATGATGGCGTTACATATTACTCAAATGCACTAACTGATATTTGCATGTCTAGAGAGACTGGATTTTGATTTTAAAACTGACACACCACAGCTTGTTAAAACTTGATTTATTGAGTATATAGTGTGACTAGAGTTTACCAGATACAGTGCTCATAAAACTAACTCCCTGCAACTGCTGAGTTTGATGGCCTGCAGCTTTTTGTCATCTGTTAAACAGCAGGAAATGACACAGTAAAGATGGTTCAACCTGTGGCAAAACACCATTGCCTTGCTGTGGCTGCCACCTTCCCATGCTGCAGACACTTCACAGTAGCCATGAGCAGACAGGTTAATGGAGAGAAAACCATGCATGGGTACAGTGACTGCAGGATCCTGCCCGGGGGAGCACCTCGTCTCGGCTGGCTGAGTAAATAGCACTGGACCCTGGGTGCTGCCCCAGTAGGTAGAAGCCTCCTAGCCTGTTTGCAGATGGTAGCTATGCTTATAAATCACAGCAGCATGGGGAGACCTTGCGTAAATGTGACCACAAGTATGTTATTATTCACCAGTGTTGCCACAGTGTGGATTTACATGAGAGTATCAAAACATGAATCCAACAGAATCCTCTTTGTTGACTGCTGTAATTCTTTAAGCATGTAGGTCATGCCTGGTTTTTCAGTTGGAATCAGCTACCTGCTGCTGCTGAAAAGAACATGCCACAGTTACAGATCAGGATATTCAAATATGACACATTAACACCTTTTTATTCTGCATAATACCACAGTCCATATTCTAATGTGATCACTGATTGTTTGAGTGTCATTATGCTAAATGGAGGATGGAGAAATGCAGAGGCTAGGAAACCTAGCACCTAATGGCCCGAGTCCCACCATTCGTTTTCATATGTGCCAAGATCAAGTATAACTATTATCACAATTACATCTGTCCATTAAAGGACTCAGTATCATTGGCTGTGTAGGGAATTACTTACAGGCCAGGGTATTCAGCTTAAAACAGCTTATTTTGTTTAAACTGTCTGCATTGGTCTTTGCTACTCTGGAGATGGTTTCACATCCCAGGTAGAATACACAGACAGAGCACTAAAACCACACTTAGTTTTAGGTGCCACTGATGGAAAGCATATGTGCAAAATCTGGCAGTGACTACTGCAATTTCAACTCTTCTGATGATCAAATATAAAGGTGTGGATAATGATGAAACTCCTCAAGACACACAACCATTTTATGTTCCTGCCGACATTTGACGTGTTTGCATGGTCACACATTGTTAAGTTGTCTGCAGAGAAATGCATTGAATTAGCCTTTAGATAGAGCATTCTTGTTGTTAGGAACAATCCAGAATAGAACATCCCTTTCCTCCTATAAGGTCCTGACAGCAGTAAATATAAAAATGTGCTGCCACCAAGCATTTTCTCTCCTTAAGTAATAGTAGGTAACATTTAATAAAAAAGGAAACCGCAATACAGACTACAGACCTTTAAAAGAGTGCTTATGACAATCTTTTTCTTGAAATCCACATGCATCTATTTTGCTGTGCAATTGTGAGTAAAATCCCAGAGTAAAATAGGTAATATAGCATCTATCATGTTTTATTTTTAACCATCACAGGATTTGCTTTTTACATTTGTTTCTTGTGACCTACAGGTGGTGTTAAAATATGCCATCTTAAATCAAGTGTACTTCAGTAACCTGAATTGTTTGAATTGAGCATTTAAAAACTGAAATTTTGTACCTTGCTCTTGTATCACTAACCTACATAAATATAATTATTTCAAAAAGTCAATATACTATAATATATACAGTAGTGTGCTCTTTATTTTCAGTTCCATGCAATGACTCATCCTCATCACATCCATTTCCACTGTTACTATAAAATCTGTAGCTCATTTGCTCAAGCAGTGTGTACTCCAGACATGAGGAAAAGTGACCATAAAGGGCTCAGAAAGTTCAAAAGTGAGCCCTCATGCAATTGCGAATGGTATAGTGGGACAATCATGAGTCCTTGCTGACTTAGCTAAACAAAGATTTGCAAGTCAACAAGGACAGACTTTGGGATTGGATCAAAGATAGATGGTAGCTGGACATAATGAACTTTCTTTGGATATAAACGAGCTCAGGGTGCTCTATGATTACCTTCGTTGCACTCAGTTCCACGGCACTGATCCCATCTGCACGTGCAATTGATGCAGTGTTACAGAGGAAGAAAGGCAGGCTGCAGCATGTCAGTCAGTCAAACAACAATGACGGTGGTGATATGAATGGGCAGAAAAAAAGGTGTAAATGTTTTAGCCTGTGTATGGTGCACAGCAGTGAGGCAAACACAAGTAGATGCTGAACTGATGGCTTCTTGATTCATTGGTCCATGACCAGCTTGTATGGTTGATCAAGCACAGTTTACCCTGAAGCCCAAAGCTACAGTGCACAGGTACCCTAAGAAGGTTTGTTTTTATACAATTTGGTCATGCACTAAGAACTACAAAACAACTTGAAACCATTTAGAGCTACAATCTATAATGTGACACGCTTACAAGATTAAAAATATACTCTGTATTCTAAACCAGTACAGTGAAGATACAACCGGTCCCTTTTATTATTCGTTTCACAGTGATTTTTCGCTGAAAAATTGTCCACTGGTGACAATGATTCCCTCAGTGTCAAGTGGGAACATGACATGAATCTGAACCGAAGGTGCGTGCAATCAGACGTCAGCTTATATTTATGTATGAGGACTCCTGCTCAGGATTACCTGAAATTATATCACTGACCACTGAGCAACAGAGAGGCAAAGACAAAAGAAAGAAATTCACATCAGTGAGAAAAAGTGACCTTTACATGACCCACACACAACTGACAGAATTCAAATGAGTACAAGTGAGAAACATGTTAGGTAAACCCAAAAGCAAAATGCAATCCTGCTACTCCACTGTACCACTCGTCTGTACAACTCCACACAGACTTCTTCTTGGATATTTTCTGTTTTTTAAGACACATGTTATTGATTATATAATCATGGTTGTGGTGGGTGAAATCAAGGCTCCTCTGCAGGCTGATCTGAAAAGCTGAGAAAGACAGACTCAGACTCAGACTGACAGCTAGAGTAACAGAGCTGTGGCTTTGTTGTATGATGAAGTATCATCGTAAAAAAAGAAGTAAATTCTTAAACAGTAGCTTGGGTTATTACACTGGTTTACAGCCAAAATATATCTGAAATTAATGTAGTCAAATGTCATCAAGCTTTACTAATTTTCGGTCACTGAAACTGAAAATGATACTTAAAATTGTTGGCTCTAATTTTCATGATATGCTACTAAATTAGTTCTACAACTAAACGTTCATTGACACCAGAAATGACTAAAATACATTTTGAGGCCTGAATTTTGGCAAAACAAAGGCCCAAATGGGGGTAGGTGCTAATTTTCAAAGGCCCACTCTTCCTAAACCATTCATTCAATTTCGACGACATTGGGCTTGCATAAATGGAATTTTATCAAGTAGGAAACATTTGTCAAATTTCTTCTTAAATTATTTCTATTTGACCTTTTGAGCTCTACTCTGACCTTGGATTTGACCTTTACAGCATTACAGGAGAAAATCTGTAATGCTGCAAAGTAAAATTAGATGTTTTTTTGAAGGATATTAAAATATCCCACAAGCAATTTATTTTCTTTCACAATATGCTGTTCGAAGTACTCTGACTCGCAGAACTTACACCAGTGAGATGCATAGAACCGCCCAATTTCCTCTCTGGGTACCCTACATTGTTAAATAATTAACTAAGTTTGGTTGAGGAGACTTCCACAGACAGACACATAACCAAGTGATGAAACCAACATACACTTATGTTATAAGGAACGGACACTATCTATTAATTCTGAGGTTTAATATATCATCTGATCCTTAGCAGCTTTTAAAATTATTTAAATCTGACCTCAGGTATAAAAAGACACACAGCAGATTCCACCTTTTCATTATTTATTTGAAATGAAGCCAAAATGCAAAAGCAGTGTGTGAAAAACTAAGTACACCCTATGATTCAATAGCTTGTAGAACACCTTTAGCAGCAAGAAGTTGAAATAACTATTTTCTCTATGACTTTATCAGTGTCTCACATTGTTGTTGAAGAATTTTGGCCCACTCTTCTTTACAGCGTTACTTCGGTTTGTTGAGGTTTGTGGGCATTCGTTTATGCACAGTTCTCCTAAGGTCCCGCCACAGGATTTCAGTCAGGTTGAGGTCTGGATTTTGACTGGACCATTGCAACAACAAAAAAAGGGGTTCTTTTCTTTTTTAGCCATTCTGTTGTAGATTTGCTGCTGTGCTTGGGATCTTTGTCCTGTTGCATGACCCGATTTCAGCCAAGCTTTAGTTATCGGACAGATGGCCTCACATTTGACTCTAGAATAGTTTGGTATACAGAGGGGTTCATGGTCAATGCAATGACTGCAAGGTGTCCAGGTTCTGTGTCTGCAAAACAAGCCCAAATCATCACCACCGTGCTTGGTATGAGGTGTTTGTGCTGCTGTGCTGTGTTTGGTTTTCACCCAATGAGATGCTGTGCTGGCCAAACATCTCCACTTTGGTCTCATCTGTCCAAAGGACATTGTTCCAGAAGTCTTGTGGTTTGTTCAGATGCAACTTTGCAAACCTAAGCTGTGCTGCCATGTTCTTTTTAGACAGAAGAGGCTTTTTGGTGGCAACTCTTCCAAAGAAGCCATACTTGTTCAGTCTTTTTCTAACTGTACTGTCATGAAATGGCCTTATAACCCTTCCCAAAAATGACTTCTCTAAGATCATTGCTGATGTCTTTCCTCCTTGGCACAGTGTTAACACACACACCTGAATGCTCCAGACTAACAAACTGTCAAAACATCTGCTTTTATAGAGGTGCTCACACTTTCTGATGATCAATTAATAAAGTGCATTTGATTAGCAGCACCTGGCTTCTACTTACCCTCTTAATTTCTATGGAACCAGTAAGGGTGTACTTAGTTTTTCACACACGGCTTCTGCATTTTGACTTGAGTTTTGTTAAACAAATAATAACATGTTATAATTTGCTAATTTTAAGACTTGGTAAGGTCTGGATGATTTTTTTTAATGTTTTGATATATAAAACCTTAGGATTAAAAGAAGGTGTACTTTCTTTTTACAATGACTGTATCTACATGTCATAATATTCTGGATAACTGATGCAATACATCATGTCACAACATCCCACCTAGATACAACATCTTGACCTGGCCTGGTAGGCTGGGCTCTAAAGAAATTCAGTACAATTTTTGATTGTCCGCTGAGATGGAATAACCCAGGTATTCTTTCTAATATAATCCTTCATATTAAGTCTGCTTTATATAGACTTTTTTTTCTGATTTTTGTATTGTTACATAATGGAGAAAGGTGAAATATTATTGTATGAAGCAACCATAAACAGATGAGAAGACATAAGCTTACAATTCATGATTAAAACTCAAATATCTAAACAGTGTACATAGGTGTAAAATGTTTAAAAAAAAAAAAACCTTGTTGTCCAAAGCAGACAACTTCTGAAAAACTGTTTGACCAGTGTTATGTACTGTAGGGAACACTAAGACTTAGGCTGTTATTAGAGGCAGAGCAGAGTACATTTTAATCAAACGCTTTCCTATTTCGTATGTCTCTGGTTTTCTGTAGGAACAATCAATCAAAAACTCCATAAATAGTGGAAAGTAGCATACAGCAATTCAGTTGTACTACTGGAAATAATGCTGCAAAAGCAAATACTGCCTCAAATTTACAGTGAGCCATTACAGTACCAAAAAACTTCTCTTGCAACAGACCACAGTTTCTACTGTTTTTAGAATACAGGTTTTCATTTGACAATTTATAGTATCTAACATCTGCTTCCATTAAAGCCTTGAACTTTGCTTTGATTACGATCCTTACCCTGACATAATTATGATGATCTTATGAAAATTTTATTGTATTTTGCACAAGAGCCATGACATTATAAACCAAGGAGGCATTTTGATTGAATCCTGAATGGAAGGAAAGAAAGCAATAAATGGAGGAAAATGTATTTTTGGTAATTCTGAGCATCATGTTTGATTTGAATATTTGAACCTCAGCACAGAGCAGTGTAGAAGACATCATTCAAAATGCCTCAGGGTCTCTAAAGCTTGTGAATATTCCAATGAGAGCTTAAGATATGTAGAGCGTGTGTGCATGGTGTGTAGCATTAGAAATCATTTGCATTTTGGAGGGTTAAATTACAGGTGGTCATAAAGAAAGTGATCAAAGACGTGAATAGGAGCATTCTGTCTGAATCTATCAAGCTGCTTTTTTGTGGGGAATCTTAAAGCCTCTGAAATACTGAAGATAAAACAGCTAAAGAAACAAGCCAAGCCATATATCGTATGAAAGGTAAAACCAGGGCATACATGGATTTTCAAATATCCATACCCCATGTCAAAATGTCTCAATAGAGATTAGCGGCATATGGAGGTAGAAGGTTAGTATTATCAGTAATCCTAAAATATAGCTCATGATTTGTACCATAAGAAGAGATGATTCCCAAGTGGCTGATCTAAATGAATAATAAAATAATCAGGGAGCATTTTTCAAGAGACATTAATTTCTATTCACAAATCAACTTCAGTAGCACATTTAATCAGAGAAAGGAAAAAAGGGGTTGCTGGTCTTACAGAGTGAAAGCCAGCCTATGGTACCCCTCCAATGTAAGGCTACTAATTAAACATTTTTCCTTTCAAGGCGCCCTTCAACATTTCAAAAGCACCATATCAAAGTGGCTTCAAAGTCAAAACCCCACTCTGAATTTTGAGTTGACAGAACAGCATACATATGAAGACAAGTGACTTGCTGTATGCCCCGTCTTTGTGGCAGGACCAATGTGAGACTAAAATCATGTCAGCTGCATAATGCATACTAATGGCCTGGCCATACTCAGGCTGTGTCCAGTGACAGGAGCCTCACTAGAATCCCCAAACCCACCAAGGTGGTTTCAACCGAGTTACTAAGTAACCACCATCACATGAATGATTGATGGTCTAAATCGACCCTTATTTTTTTGCCCTGCATTATTTATAATATTAAAGGCTCGTCGATAAGCTGCTGTGTGGTAGGGGTATGCTAACATTGCAGCACCACATGTAGTGGGGTGAGCCGAATTGTTCACTGGTTTTCAGGGAGTCAGTGTTACAAGGTACAACAGAGAAAGAGCAGCGGCATGTGGTCAGCAGGGTGGCAAAAATGTGGTTGATGTGAAAGTAGAGATTAGCCATAGCTGTAGACCAGCAGTGACCCAGAATTAAGGAGGGGCTGTCACTGAAGGGCATCCCAAGCTGACATTGGGGGTTTAGGTATGAATACACAGATCCCAGCCTCTAGGCCATTCCCACAGTAAAAATATGAGGTAGCACTTTATAATAACTACACACTATTAAGCATTAGTAAATGCTTAATTGATCGTTTATAAAGCATTTCTCTTCTTTAGTATGTAATTTATAAACAAGATATAAATGGTTTATTCTTGATTAATAAGCTCATCTATAACGAGCTCATGCTATCATTTAGAAAATCTAAGTAAGTGATTAACAAAGTATTTAGATTAAGTGTGTTAATAGAGGTTTTATAAATACATATTTCATTTTGTAATTCATGGTTAATTCAGGCAGTTGCTAGTTGTTAATTCAGTATTTTGTGTGACCTCATCTAAAGTGAGGACTGTTTTTGCCTTATAAAGCATTTATAAATGAAACTGAAAGGTCAGCAGGACCTAAAGACTCAAAGAAGTTTCAGCTGTCTTCACAACAGAAAAATGACAAAGACAAAGCACAAAGAGGTAAAGAACATACAAATATTTATTACAAGATTAAACATAACCCATCTGAAGTTCACAGAATACTGAAACTTATGTAGGACCAGAGTCTGAGTTTGTAGGAGGGGTTTAAGAGAGACAGAGACACACTGATCAGCTGGAGCCAC
>VUQI01034760.1:0-10661 GCA_015106735.1 Paratilapia polleni
GTCGTCGAGGTGCTCTTGGAGTAATTTTGACCTTAGAAATGGCTTTGTAACCCTTTCCAGACTGATAGATGTGAATGACCTTGTTTCTCATCTGTTCTTGAGTTTCTTTAGATCATGGCATGATGTTGCTTTTTAAAATCTTTTAGCCTACGTCACTTTGTCAGGCAGGTCCTATTTAAGTGATTTCTTGATTTAACAGGTTTGGCAGTAATCAGGCCTGGGTGTGGCTAGTGAAATTAAACTTGGCTTTCCAAAAAATGTGGTTAATCCCAGTTAATTCATGAGTTAACAAGGGGGGTAATTACTTTTTCACCTAGGGCCAGGTAGGTTTTTATAGCTTTTTTCCTTTAATAAATAAAATCATCATTTAAAAAATGCATTTTGTATTAACTTGGGCTATCTATGTCTAATATTTAAATTTGTTTGATGATCTGAAACATTTAAGTGCGATAAATATGCAAAAAAAAACCTAAGAAATCAGGATACTTTTTCATGGCACTGTATTTATTTTCTGGCCTACAGATCTTGGAATAAGAGAGACAGCAAGTTAAAAAAATAAAAAATAAAATAATGAAATAAACAAGCCTTTTATGTTTGCCAAAGATTACCATTTAGAGTTCCTTCTCCACATGAGAACATGGAGTGTGGGGGGATTTCAAAGCTGTCCAAGGGCATAACATTAGTTTTAATGTTGTGAGGGCTGAAATACAAACATGTGCAAAGAAATGCCAAGTTTTAAGATGACCCAGTGGACTTCTGCCCTGAAGAATTTTAAGAAAGTAGCTGGAGTGATCAGTTCTGATGATAGTTGTTCTCATGGTTTATTATTCAGGTTGAGGCTGTGTGAGTGAATCCTTTCCAAATTTCTCTGTGAGTGATCATTTTATATGTGAATATAGCCAACATTATCTACTTGTCACCAAATTTTATGTCCTTCCTATATTTGAAATCACATCTAGAGGGAAGTTTATTTTAAACTTGATTTGTTTTTTCCACAATAATTACTGCTTTTGGCTCTTTTGTCTTCTTTGATCCATTCTGTGACCCCAGTATCAAGTTTGACTTTTTTTTAAAGATTTATTTTTGGGATTTCAGGCCTTTAATTGATCATTCAGTGCAGACAGAAAAGTGGGCTTCTTAGACAGATCAAGAGTTCTTATTAGTTATTGTCAGCTGATGACAATTTAGGAGCTTGCAATTTCCAATTTCCAAAATGTTAAAGAAAAAGCAGTTAAGGGGAACTGCTAAAGTCAAAACTAGATTAGAAAGATCAGATAAGGCAGCACATCTGCTGGACTGAGACCAAAAGAAGTTTTGTCTTTCCAAGAGGGAAATAGAGACCCTGATATTACTGTGCCCGATGGGTAACCTCTCTACCAGCTCAACATTGTGATCCATGCTACACTGAGTGTTCTGTGTGTTATCCCTGAGTCCCCCTGACACTCTGTCTTACAATACAGTCCATCCTTCCTATGTTTTATTTTACTGATTGCTGTTACATTTTTTGTTCACTTATTCCTTTGTTGCATTTTTGTTGCTGTTGTTCTAAACAACAATTAATCTGTTCACCCAACACTTCTTTTCAGTGTCTCAACTGGTTGCATGGTAACATCACAACATTACAATAAAGTGTGAGCATCACCTCGCACTGGTTGTGAATAACATTATTTAGTTTAGTTTATTAAGATTCCCATTAGCTACAGCAATGCATTTGCTATTCTTCCTGAGGTCCACAAAATCTTTACACTGTGACAGTGAACTACAGAGACATGTGACATCTTAACAAAAAGAAGACAATACCTCAAACATACACACAAACAAACAGCAGCTCATTACAACACAAACTGTACTAACTGTAAGCAGTATGACAGCACAACATAACATAGAGACATATATAATAACATTTAAAATAAGCAATGTATTACTAAAGTGCACACACACACACACACACACAATATTCCATTTCATTTTATCAGTTTCTACATGTGATCAGCAGCTCTGGCATCTGGCATACTGTTTCAGAAGTTTTTTTAAAAATCCAATTTTACAGGTTTCTTGTGTTATCTGTCTCAGCAGTAGACAGATCGCCCAATACAAAACTGTTCTTTTAAATGAATCAGCTCATGCTAAGGCTGATAAAAACGTTCTCCTGTAGTCTTCCTGGTAGAATAATCATGTATGTATAAAATGAATTGTTTGTACAATATAAATGGAGTATCCGTAACAATAATATTTCTGATAAATAAAAAGAAAGAATAGAGTGATCTAAGTTTTACAGTTAACCAGCTGAGACATCTGTGCATCGTTACAATGTTTGCAGTCCATATTGTGCTTTGTTGTGGATATAGAACAGTTTTTTTTGTTTTGTTTATTTGTTTTATCTGATCCACTCTACCACTAGACAAAACTGCTGGGCAATAATCGAGATGAGACAATATCAAAGTCTGAATTAACTGTCTAAAATTTTGCACATCTCAACTACAGAAATACCATTTCCCATATTAGCAGCTATCTTATTAATATACTTTTCCAAGATAATTTACTGCCAGAGATTATATCCAGGAGGAGGAGCTTGGTCTCATGGACGTGGTCATTAAATGTTTAAAACCAGAGTTTTTTAAAACTGGATTCTTTCTAATAGAGTGGTCAGAACAAAATATAATGCTATTTGTCTTTCATACTTTCAGGATCAATTTATTATCCCTTATTCATTTAACCACCAGTTGCAACTCTAAATTTAAAACTACATTTAACTCCTTTTTCAGTGATTGCTGACATCTATATTGTTGAATCATCTGCATACATAAAGATTTTAGCCTTATTAAGGACCAGTGGCATGGAATGTCATTTGTCAATGATAGTTTACAGCAATGGTCAGTTTGTTTCCTATTAATTAAATAACTCTTCATCCATAATAATGCAGAGCATTAAAATCAAATAGTACAGCACCGGCTGTTTTCTTCTCCTCTATAGTTTGCAGCCAATTATCTGTCATTTGAGTTAAAGCAATAACTGTGGAATACCCATCTCTGTATGTATGCTGAAATTCAGTTGTTAAATTATTCTTACAAAAATAGCATTTAATCTGCACACATATAATTTTTCCATAATTTTACTTAAAATAGGTAGTGAACTTATTGGATCCACATAAAGGCAATTTCTTTTTTTTGCACAGTGGAAGTATTTTCGTAGTTTTCCATCCTTGTGGACATAATCTTTCAACGAAACTCTGGTTTATAATATGACAAATAGCAATTAAACATCTAGCAATTGTAAGCAGTTTCCCATCGACAGTCCAAACCTGGTGGCTTATGTTTACAAGTATTATAACAGTATTAAAATAAGCTATCCTAGCATCACTAGGCTAATTCACAAACCAGCTGGTGCAGACCAGAATGCCTGAATCCAATTAATTAATGGACAGACCTACAACCAGTGAGAGCCATTTTTTGTAATCAACAGACTACAGTGCAGTTTTCATACATTCAGTATTTCTCACACACAGTCTGCCCTGGTATGTTAACACCCGCCCAAGTATATTTAGTTGTTGTGAATTGCAGAGTTGAGGATCCAAATGCAGACTCAAAGGCAGGCAAATAAAACAGGAAGTGAGAACCATAACTCAACGGGGAAACGCAGACAGAATAAAGGAGTTGATACAAAAGGAGTTGACAAGAAACACTGAGGGGAAAAAAACTAAACTCTACTACAAACTGGAACTAAGGACTCAAGACTAAAAACACCAAGGAAATATACAAAGATGAAAATGTAAACAATAAGCAAAATTAGACTCAAACAGACAATATTTAATAATAAACAGAACTTAAAAGTCTAGAACTCAAAACACTGGGTCAAAGACCTAGGACGATGACATTAGTGACTTATTACAGCATTCTTTAATCTTTTTTTTTTTTTTCCATCTGTCTCGGAGAACACCACCACAAACAATCCTTTCACCCTCCCCTACTTCAGTCACTGCTAGCCCCAGCCCTTCTTGTCTTGCACTGGTTGTCAGTATCATTCAGATGGACTGCAACTGATCCTTTTTTCCCCTCTGGATGTTCTCTGGAAGCTGGAGCTTGATTCTAAGTAAATTCTGCAGCAGGTGCAGAAGTCCTTCACGTGCTGCAACGCCAGCCTCAGAGAAGCTGCAGAGCAAAATATGACTGCCGTCACCAGCTGTAGTCCAAGTCTGTGGAGCTGAAGTCCAGCCACAGGGTGAGAGACTCACTTGAGAGACACTGGATTACACTGCCTAACTGCCCAATCAGAAAAGAAAAGAAAAACAAAGAAAACCCACAGACTGTTGTGATTAGTTAAGTGTGGAGCAAATGAAACATGAGCTCTCAGACTATAAGTTAGCAGTAACACACTCCCATATTAGTCTACTGGTACTGCTGTCTTTTCCACTTGTGACACTGTCCATGGTGCTTAAATGTTCATCATGACAGACTCAGATTTCCCTGAAACACATATCTGTCAGAAGCCTGAGATTAATTTTAAACTTTAATTAAAGGGATCAATGTATTTTTAATCAAAGGTAAACTAATCTGTCATCATGTACTATAAACTTCTTAGGAATTCAATCACATGCTAAAAAGAAAGGGTTAGAACTATTTACCCCTTATTAATTCTACACATAATATCCTGGCCAAGGTTTGTTTATTTTACCAGCATTTTTATAATTAATATTTTCACATTAATGTCTGCATGTGTGTACGCAGGTCTGCAATGACTTTTATACTGAAGAACAAGGACATAACTGCAAGTGGTCCTTCAAACCTTTAGCCCTCCAAAAACCTTCACATTTGTTGCAAAGCCCACTCTGAAAAACAACAAAATGAATAAAACGTTTTTTGCATTCTCCCAGTATGATGTCTATTTAAACAGCTCATTAAAAAGGTAAGACCAGTGTGGTTTTTTTAATTCAGCTGTAGCATCATGTTGCTGTGCAACATCAGGATCGATATTCTGATCATTCTCAATGTCGTGTCAGATTGCTCTGCAGCAGTGCAGCATCAGATGTTTTCCTGATCAACAACTGTATGGCTGTATCAGAAATTAATGTCAAAATCAGCCACATCTGGTATATTAAAATCTTAAACTGCCTACTTTCTAAGACAATAATGAACAGCTTTATCCTCGACACAGCAGAATTAATGATATGTATCTGAAAATGGTTCCAGTTGAGTTTCTGAGTATGATAACATTCAATTACTTTTTTCCTTAAAAACCATCCTCTCACATTTAAACTCATCTTGATTAGTGTCAATCATAATACTCAAGTACCACGATAATGGTATAAGGGATATCAAACATGAAGACAGATGGCAATTATATTTATAACTATATATACTATATTTAACAGCTTGATTAGTAAAGGGAAACAGGTGCATTGAAACACCACAATTATACTTTTAGAGATGAAACAAATCATGTTATTCTTTTCTTTTCATTTAAAAATCAAATGCTGAGAGAAGCATTTTTGCATTATCTGTCAACCATAATTAATTTATTGTTACTCAAGCAAAACATGAAAGAAGACAAAAATGTGAAGCTGATGTTGTTTGTCTAGTTCAGTTAGAGAAGACTAAACTGAAGCATGTGATGTAGTGTCTACTCACAGCACTAGTCAAAACTACTGCAGGTGGTGAACCAAAAACACAAGCCATATGATAGAAGGCAAGAGCTTTGCTTGCTAATGATAATGTGTGTGCAAGCTTTACTGTGCCAATTTCTAGTGTGATGCTTTGTATGGCAGTTTTAAACCTAAACTAGGTCATTTTGCTTTATTTCAGGTGCCCGGTGTCAGCTAACAGGACACTTGGTTCACACAGTTTATTTAAAATAGATTAAAATTCAGGCAGAGGAGCAATAAATGGCCCAACATAACTAATCTGTATTTCCTCACAGTTCAACATATTATATTATAAATGTACTTTGCCCGAACATTCAACTTCAAAAATGGGTGACATTTTTATGGCAAACTCAAGTCACTTCAGTAGCATTACCCCAATCAGTGTAATAAACATTTAGGAGAAAGACAGTTCTGCATGAGTCTTTACGATTTTCCATAGATGGTCAGTAAAAAGCCTCTCGGGTATGGGGGGCAAATGTATCATTAATTCCTATATATGAATTGCTGTTAGTATGTTATATTAAATTTGAAATTAATAACATGCCTGTGATTCATCCTCTTAAAATTCAATTAATGCATACTATTTGGGCTGCTGGTTAAGATATATTCTTATATAAACACCAGTTTGTCCAAAATCAATGCTGCAATGGAGATTATAAGAAATATTTTACATATACATAAACTCCTGATAGATACCTCTGCCTCGATTAGGGCTGTGTATCAAAATGTGACCAAGTAGAGTCTCTGCAACTCTTGTGAATTAAATCCCAGCTCACTGTCTATCTAAGACAACGTCAATGTCACCACTAATCCTGCCCTTGAAAAATCACATCCAAAGTATTATTTCCAACCAATGGGATGTCTGTGTCTGCCTTCTTGGAATGTACCGCCAGAACCTCAGACCAATCCCATCATCCTCAGAGAGTCCTGTGTGTCTATGGCCCTGCTGGATCACATTAAGATCACGCTCATTGAAGCTGACAGGCCAGCAGAGCCAGGAGAAAACCAGCAGAGAGTGGAGGGATTTTAGAAAGTGTGGGGACACAGATGTACCTTCAGTCCTGTTGTAGAAACACAGATGGATGCCTCCAATAGTGCTGACATTTCTACCAGCGATCTTGCTCTTAGTTTGCCTGCCTTTACTGTCATTTCTTCTAAATCTGCTCAAATCTAAAAATGCCTACAGTGCTTCTCTGTGGTTTAGTGTTCATGTCGTGATGTCTGTCAGCCTGTCAGAAGGCCAAAATACTAAGATGCACTTTAGAAGTTCACACTCAATATCTCTTCTGATCTCTTTAAATTCGGCTTTCACTACCTCACGTCTGGCTTTGCAGCAGAATTGCAACCATCGACTAGAAAAGTGGAAGCTGTGTGGGCACGGAGAACTGCCTCACATCTTGTCCCTGATCATGCTTCCAGGAGGACAGCTGTTTTATACAGTGTGAAAAAACCCATCAAGTTTCCATTAACCTCATGGCCTCCCTGTTTGCACTGGGATGAGATGGAGAAGAAAGTGATGGCCAAAAAGATCACACATAAAGCACTTTGAAGAGGATCGAAGTGCCATTAGCAAGATTATTGCCATTATAATATAATTAACAGGAAACATGATGGATAATTGGACTTCTCAATACGTCATTTCAGGAGAGAGAGAGAGAGAGAGAGAGAGAGAGAGAGAGAGAGAGAGAGAGAGAGAGAGAGAGAGAGAGAGTGAGTGTGTGTGTGTGTGTGTGTGTGTGTGTGTGTACGTGAATTCTTGTGAATTTATCACTGCACAATAATTTGATGACCACAGTTTTGTTGATAAGCAGAAAGTCGAAACAAATTGAAATTAAAAATTCAATTACAAATTCTTTGCAGGTTACAGCTGTGACTGTGCCAATATAACTATTATTGTTGTGATGAAAGCGCAGCCTTCATTTATTTTTCATTGCTTCTCTGCCTCTTATCACACCTGCCTATTCTAATACTTCCTGTCATTCCAGACTCTGTGATTTTCCTCACCACCGAGCAGTTGTCCCCAGCTCCCCTGTTCCCCAGTCAACTGATCACTTGCCTGTGCAACCCTTATCAGTCACCTAGTACATGTGCAGGTCCACCAACAGGCTCACATTTGCCTGATTGTTTACAGCCCTAGTTTTGTTTGCACAGGTTGCTTCTGTTTTTTACTCACTGTTTGGGATTGTTTTGTTGACTGAATACCTGCTGCTATTCTTATTTTTGAATAAGAACACTACTATTTCACTACACCTGCTCTGCCTCTGATTCCCTCTTTGGGGGCAACACCAAACAGTCATACATTAAGGTTCTTTTAAAGAAGATCTAATGCCACTGTCTGCATTTGCTGTCAGTTCTTAAGAAATCTACTGATCATGTTTATTAATGTATCCATCCTTATCCCACCTTGCACAGTCAAAGAAAACATACCATCAAGTCCCTGTGCACACTTGACTGCACTTTCAGTTCAGTGTCTTGATTCATGGAAACACGGCCCAGAGGATAGCTACAGTGTCAGATGTTTTCTACATAACATGTTGTTGATATTCTGGGGAGTATTATCATGCATTTCATTTTGTTTGCTGCTGCTGAAATCTCTCTCTGTTCCTCTGTAAGAGGTTTTCTCTCTCTCTTTTTTTTATTTTATTTTATTTTTTTTTTTGCAGTAGCAAAATGCATTTGTAAATGACAGGCGCAGAGTTTCTGCTGTAGAAGGAGTTCATGACTACAAAAAATAAAATATTTAAAAATCAGAGCAACAACATGTTTTCCAGTGCCACATTTTTATTTTTATCTGGTGTCATAATGCCATTTTGAAAAAAGGATGGGGGCATCAAATGCAACTACAATCTTGTACAAATTGCCTACAGATTTTCTTTCTTTTTAGTGTCAGTTTGTTCCAACACAGTGCAAATATGTTTCAGTCTCTCTCATCTTCTTTGGCTCTATATGGTAATGAAGTGCAGTGCAACACACACTATGGCAGTGGGAGGTTGTCAAGGCCCATGCTGTTTCTAAGCTCATTTTAATAAAGTCATACTTTTCTCAACGACTGTTAAATTTTTATTTAGTGAACCAAATTAAGTGCAACATAAATGTTGTTGCTAGTCCGCTGGCATTGACTCTTACATGCATCACATTATCACCAAAAATATTTGAGCCCTCATCAACAAACAGCAGAAGTGTGTGAGGCAAGATAACGTACAGTCGTTTGAAAAAGAAAGCATTAGATGACAATATGCTGTCCTGTAATGAATTAAGTACACTCTTGCTGCCTCCATAGGAATTAAGTAGCAGCCAGGTGCTGCTAATCAAATGCAATTGATTAACATAAATTAACTGATCATCAGCCAGTGTGAGCACCTCTATAAAAGCAGATGTTTTGGCAGTTTGCTGGTCTGGATCATTCAGATGTGTGTTAACACAATGCCACAATCTTCCCAGAAGTGGATATCCCAACAAATTCACCCCGAGGTCAGACTGTGCAATGCTCACAGAAATTGCAAAAACCCTAAGAGCTACATCTCAGACTCTACAGGCCTCAGTTAGCATGTTAAATGTTCAAGTTCATGACAGTACAAAAAAGACAGAAGTAGTATGGCTTGTTTGGAAGGGTTGCTAGGAGAAAGCCTCTTCTGTTGCATCTGAACAAACCACAAGACGTCTGAAACAATGTCCTTTGGACAGACGAGATCAAAGTGGAGATGTTTGGACATAATGCACAGCACCACGTTTGGCGAAAAACAAACATACCGACAAAAACACCTTATACCAACTGTCAAGCACGGTGGTGGAGGGGTGAATATTTGGGCTAGTTTTGCAGCCACAGGAACTGGGCAACTTGCAGTCATTGTGCAGACCATGAACCCCTATTCATGAGGCCACCTGTCCGACGGCTAAAGCTTGACCCAAACTGGGTCATGCAACAGGACAATGATCCCAAGCGCAGCAAAAAATCTACAACAGAATGGCTTAAAAAAAAAAAAAAAAAAAGAATCAAGGTGTTACAGTGGCCAAGTCAGACCTCAACCTGACTGAAATGCTGTGGTGGGACATTAAGAGAGCTGTGCATAAATTAATGCCTGCAAACCTCAAAGAACTGAAGCAACGTTGTAAAGAAGAGTGGGCCAAAATTCCTCCACAACAATGAGACAGACTGATAAAGTCATACAGAAAACAATTGATTTGCTACTAAGGGTGGTTTACAAGCTACTGAATCATGGGGTTCATTTAGTTTTTCACACACTACTTTTGCATTTAGTTTTTGTTAAATAAATAATGACACTGTGTAATATGCCGTGCTGTTGTTTATCTCAGGTTGTATTTACCTAATTTTAAGATCTGGTAAGGACTAGATCATTTTTTATTATGTCCTCATATGTAAAACCTCAGAACTGACAGAGGGTGTACTTTCTTTTTACCATAACTGTACATGTAAAAAAAAAAACTCAAAAATTGTGACCAAGTCTCTGCTCACTAAAGAAGACAAAAGGCATAAAGCCTGGAACTGGGCAGCTCCAAGGTCACATTTTAAGTGTAACCTTAGAAGTCTTAGCCTAGAGACAATAACATCAACTAGTTCCTGTAGCAAAGCACTCATCTGGTAGACCTGGCTATTTGGATTTGCAGCAAAAAAAAAAAAATGTAATTCTGTGTCTAAAGGAAATATTTAGGACAACTTTGTACCTTTTGTCTATAGATGTAAAAACTGTAATTTTTAGAGAGTTCAGTGAAACACATTTTTCATGTCAGAATTACTCATAGAAAATAGCAAAGCACATAAATAGCAATCATTATCTTTTGAGCAATGAAGAAGAATTTCTCCATATGCTCGCCAGCAAGATCATTATAAACCCATTGCGCCTTTGGCTAAAACTGTATGTGCATATGTGTGACTGCACGCATGAGAATGTGCATGTTTGTGTGTGTGTGTGTGTGTGTGTGTGTGTGTGTGTGTGTGTGTGTGTGTGTGTCATGGTTGGATGTGCTCTCCACATGCATGCTTTTGCATATAACAAGATGTCTT
>VUQI01034760.1:10681-21897 GCA_015106735.1 Paratilapia polleni
TAAACCCATTGCGCCTTTGGCTAAAACTGTATGTGCATATGTGTGACTGCACGCATGAGAATGTGCATGTTTGTGTGTGTGTGTGTGTGTGTGTGTGTGTGTGTGTGTGTGTGTGTGTGTGTGTGAGGCATGCTCTGCAGGAAGCTTCTATGAAGCACAGCTTTTTCCTAATGACAACAAAGCAAGAAGCAAGCCCAAGAGCAAATAAAACCCAACAGAATCCAGAACGCTGAGAGCTGTGACAGCCTGAAGTAATTACTACAGCATTAGTTGCATGTGATTGGCCTCATTAGTCCTGCCATTAAACAATGATTGGCTCATGGGTAGGCGTGGTTAGCGCACCAGCAGATCCAAGACATTCTGAATGTGGACACGAAAGTGGCATAACTCACCTCTGCTGTAGCTCCTCCTCCACTGATTTGAGAAGACTCCTGTTTGATTAATAAGGGAAAAAAGTATGACCGAATATGATACATATAAACAAGAAAAAAAATATCCAAGGAGTGAATTTAGTCCTTGGCAGACTATGAAGGTCATTCTGCTGTCATGACCTGAACCTGAGCTTTCTGCTTACAAAGCACACTTCTAAGCAGAAAGCTTCACACAAACACAGAAGTTGGGACTGCTAATGAACCATGAAAGTCACAGTATAAAATCTCTCCCCATTTCAGATTCTGACTCTCCTTGTTTATCTATAATTTACTCAATGTAGATATTTCAAAGAAAAAAAAAAAATCAAGGACACCTGTCAATAAAAGAATGGCAGAAAAGCTCTGGAGAGATAAAGACATAAAAACAGAAATGCACACGAGAGATATGAGGTCAAAAAAAAAAAGAAAACAAAGGCCAGACTTACTTGTTTCCTCCCAGCAAACTTGATGAATCTTGGCCATATCCCAACTGCAAATCCTACAAGACAAATTACATTACAACTGTGACATAGTACTTAATAAATACCTGATTTATAAATATATTAACAGGGGCTGTAGGTCTTGGCCAAGTGAGGCAGTAAACCACAATTAGAGCTGTGGCTACCACTGAAGCCCTTTTCATTTGCCAAATTACTGCAGAGGCTGCCACTGTAGTGGTTGTGGTGACTGTTATAGCAGTCTGCTGGAAATAATAATACCCACAATTAAAAGCTCTTTCACCTTAAGTGCAGTGCTTTGAAAAAATATTCATAGCCCTTGACCTTTTCCACATTTTGTCACGTTACAACCACAAACTTAAATGTATTTTATTGGGATTTTATGTGATAGACCAACACAAAGTAGTGCATAATTGTGAAGTGGAAGGAAAATGACACAGCAATTTTCAAGTCTTGCCACAGATTCTCAATAGGATTTAAGTCTGGACTTTGACTGGGCCATTCTAACACATGAATATGCTTTGATCGAAACCATTCCATTGTAGCTCTGGCTGTATGTTGAGGGTCGGTGTCCTGCTGGAAGGTGAACCTCCGCCCCAGTCTCAAGTCTTTTGCAGCCTCTAACTGGTTTTCTTCCAGGATTGCCCTGTATTTAGCTCCATCCACCTTCCCATCAACTCTGACCAGCTTCCCTGTCCCTGCTGAAAAAAAGCATCCCCATAGCATGATGCATCCACCACCATGTTTCACAGTGGGGATGGTGTGTTCAGCTTGATGTGCAGTGTTAGGTTTCTGCCACACATAGCGTTTTGTATGTAGGCCAAATAGTTCCATTTTGGTCTCATCTGACCAGAGCACCTTCTTCCACATGTTTGCTGTGTCCCCTACATGGCTTGTGGCAAACTGCAAACGGGATTTCTTATGGCTTTCTTCAACAATGGCTTTCTTCTTGCCACTCTTCCATAAAAGCCAGATTTGTGGAGTGCACGACTAATGGTTGTCCTGTGGACAGATTCTCCCACTTGAGCTGTGGATCTCTGCAGCTCCTCCAGAGTTACCATGGGCCTCTTGGCTGCTTCTGTGATGACTGCTCTCTTTGCTTGGCCTGTCAGTTTAGGTGGATGGCCATGTCTTGGTAGGTTTGCAGTTGTGCCATACTCTTTCCATTTTCAAAGCTTGGGATATGTTTTTATAACCCAACCCTGCTTTAAACCTCTCCACAACTACATCCCTGAGCTGTCTGGTGTATTCCTTGGTCTTCATGATGCTGTTTGTTCACTAACGTTTTCTAACAAACCTCTGAGGCCTTCACAGAACAGTTTTATTTATATTGAGATTAAAGTACACACAGGTGGACTCTATTTACTAATTAAGTGACTTCTGAAAGCTGTTGGTTGCAATCCCAATAAAACACATTAAAGTTTGTGGTTGCAACATGACAAAATGTTCAAGGGATACTTTTGCAAGGCACTGTATAATTCATAACCACAGACAATGACAGATGTACACAGTGAACATATGGTTAATTCTGGCTACATAGAGCTGACACTTGTTGAACTCACATTGTGGTCTAATACTATATATATTAATCGTAAGATATTATCACTAAAGAATTCTGGTCCTAGACATATTTAATAAGGAAGATATCTAAAAGTAACAGGTCTGTTGAGACAGTAAAACGTAACTAATAAATAGGCGCAATATCGGTAAGTAAATTTCTATTTCATCATAACATGATGATGAAGAAGAGGTTGAAAAATGCACTCATCCTTTTCAGTTTCTACTCCTTTTTGCTAATACTGGCTTGATTGGTATAACACAGAAGTTGCTTTCAAACAAGTGGTTCCCAGTCTTTTGGGCTTGTGAAACCCTAAAATTAAGTGATATCGACTTATGACCCGACTTGTTTATGGACATCATTCATAGCCAAAACAGTGAAAGAGTTATTTTCCAGATGACACAAGTTTCCTTTAGGTCACAAAGAGGTGACCACATGCAGTATTTCACAAAGGAAAAAAAAACTGAGGGAATGCCAGAAAACATAACATGCCATCAAGCTTTTGTTATTAAAGCTATTGAAGTCACCAGCTATGCAGCAACTTAAAGTCCCCTAAAACCAAATAGAGGAAATACAGGAGAGTGGATATGTTCATTATTTTTATTAATTTAAAACAGACTTTACTAATGCAAAGTACTGTAGTACTGTGGCTGCAATGTGGTCCTCGTGCCTTGGAAGTAACACTGTTACCACTGTAGGCAGTGTGCTAGTTAGTCGGACATGCTGATGATTGCAGTTACACTTTAGGGGATAAACATATTTTTGTTTTTGGAAACATGACTAAACAAAGGTGTTACCCTCTAAACTCATTCAATACCTCTGAAGGAGGCATACAATATGAAAATCTCATACTTTCAGCTCATTATCATTGTGGTCAAAAAAATTCACAGTAACAATATAGCGATATGTAGTATAGCGATATCTAGAGAGTATTAAAAAACAGCAACACTTCTATCAGTCAAATTTATCTAAACCTTTGTTTATTTTGTCTTGCCTACTTAGGCAAATTAACTGAACACAAAATGCGAGTGTATGGCAGTGGCAAGGGAGTCTGTAACCATAATATTACAAAAGTATGCAAAAAGAACAGCTACATACTTATTCACAATATTGTTACATGTGCATTATAAAACATGTTATCAATATTTCAATTTTTTTTTTTAAATCAATGTTATCATCAATACATCATTTCTGTGACACCCCTAATATAAAGTAACTTTACTAGAATCCTAAGCACACCGCTTGTACATTTTTCCAGTAACTGTTTGGAGGAGTCCTCAAATACATTGTTGGACCCCTCAGTGGGTCACAAACCTTGGACTGGGAACCAGTGTTTTAGACAATTTAGGTAATGAACCATCAATGCTAAGTAAGACATGTCAGGAAAGTGTTGTTTCTAAAGTGTAATGACATTTGAGTGTGTGCTGGCTAATTCTGAATCAGCTGTATAGATTTTATGATCCTGCAGACTGACAATAATGACGGATAATGAATGGTGCTAAATTTAAATTAAGAGATTATCCCTGTCTGACTGATATGAATGAAAATCTGGTTTGATATTGGTTACATAAAAAAACACAATGTGAATGCAGCACCTTGTCAGAGAAATATTTTTGAAGATTATGTCAGAAAGCAAAAGCGTGCAAGAGGAAACATGTACTCCAAATGAGCAGACACAAAACACTAACACTACAAAGACACACACACACCAACAGATGCAAAAAAAGGCCTCATTGCTCTGGTGAACTACAAGAGGTTAGTAAACATAAGCAGCAGTTTATAACAGAGAGAAGCACATTCTGTGGAAACATCAGAAATATGAAAAAGAAATGTCAAGTACAATACAGCACATATTAAAAGTTAGGTTTATGTGTTAATAAATTTGAATGCAAAAGCTACTGTGAGCA
The DNA here is from genome assembly GCA_015106735.1 of Paratilapia polleni. Lineage (NCBI taxonomy): Eukaryota > Metazoa > Chordata > Actinopteri > Cichliformes > Cichlidae > Paratilapia > Paratilapia polleni. Next base: position 15,015 of record VUQI01034760.1, read on the forward strand.
GGCATGTCTTTTAAAACCATTAATCCTCCATTAAATGTCCTTAACCAAGGCACTGCACCACTACCAGCCTTTTGGAGCTGCAGCTCCATTGATGAACCTGACATACCTTTCTCTATATTAAAGTCATTCTAGAAGCAAGTCTCGCTACTTGGCAGTCATCATAGGAGTCATTTTGAAGCACTGTTGAAATTAACTTTTATTTCATTGGTTACTGGGACATAAAAACTGCAAAGAATTCCAGTCAAGTCTGATTTTAAAAAATGCTAGAAAAGTTGGCTGACTTTGCTTCAAAATATGGTTTTAAAAAGCTTTTTCCCACCTTGAAAGTTACACTCCTACCACAATTGTCCCATACATTTCAATTGAAGATTGTTTGAATACCATGTCTCTCCACTGCAGTATCCCTGTCTATATGTATGTTTATACTTCTGTGTGTGAATTTGTGTATTACATGTATATATGACAACAACAGCCCTAAGGACTCTCTACAACTACAACACCAGTTAATGAGGCAAAAGCTGAAGCTGGAAAAGGAATATAAAGATGAACAGTAACAGATGGATGGACCAGAAAAGATGGACCAACACAGTGAAAATAAACAAATATACAAGTTGGACATCGAGCAAGACTCTGAAAGACTCAGAGCTCTGAAAAAGAGAACAAAAGGAGGACAAGGACCCGTCCTTCATAAATAGCTTACGAATGAGCAATATGGAGAGTAAGAGGAAGGTATTTAAAAAAAAAAAGGAAAAAAAAGAAAGAAAAGTAAAGCATGATGTTAAAAATTAACACAGATTGAAAATAAAAAAAGTGCCGACATAGCCGCAGAGAGGGAGAGGCTGAAACAAAGAGACTAAAGAGAGACTAAAGGTGTACTACCAGATTAGATCTCGCTGTATAGTAGAGCTCCTCAACACAGTCCAGATAGGGCTCAGAATCACACTGGTCAGCAAGACAGAGCGAGAGAGACCTCAGTTAATACATTAACCTGTCCTGGACTGATGGAGGGAAAAGGTAGGAATGGTGACATGGAGGGAGGAGATGATTGGTGAAAAATTGGTTAAGGCCAAAAATTAGTTTAGAGATCCTTGGATTGGCAAGAAGGGGCAGGGGATATGGGAATATTAATCTTAAGAGAAGGGGGGCATGGATAGGAGATTAAAAAATAAATAAATAAAGATGGGAGATTAAAAATGGAGAGGAGAGGAATTAATAAACTGCATTACAATACCATAGGTGTGATCTTAGAAAATATAAAATTAACAGGGATACCTTTCATAACCTTCCACAAATGAAACAACTGATGGTAGCTGTCTTATGTCAGTGTATTCTTGGTAATACTTCCAAATAGTATGTCATAAGGGCAGTTCATCCCCCAAATAATTTTTATGTATTTTTTGCTCTGGTCTGTGGTGCCATTTATCCATCAAGATGCTGGCCTGTTTGCTGTTGTGAGCAGTCTCATATATTCCTGTTTTTTGAGTAATCAGATCAAGATTTCTGGAAAGTGCTGAGTTTTTCCAAAGAAAAAAAGAAGGCACTTTAAGCATGAAGAAAGATATCCCCAAAACTGGGAAACAATTTATGGATAAAAGTCACTACAGGCCACAGGAAAAGTATATATGATTTGGGGATGAATTTTCCTTTTAAGGTTACTTGGTATTGCTATGGGTATGCTTCATTTTTTGGCCAGTATTACACAAGAATGTTTAAATATGCTGAAACCTATTCTTACTCTTGTTCTTGCACAATCTGTTTTCCACAGTCTCTTTTGAGCAAAGATGCTACAATACACAGTAAATGTGTGTTATAATATGAATGCTAAAAGCAGCATGGCAGTCCTCAATAGATGGATCTTGGAGCTACAAGCTACACAGGTCAGTAAGACAAATATAACACATGCTGTTATATTTCCTTCAAGAAGAGAGTAGAAATTTAATGGACAAATGAATGACTGTTCATTTGCAAAGACCAATGCTTGCGACAATGACAGTATTAATCCAAATTCATAGATTAAGAGATGGAGGGGCAAAGGAGAGGACAAAGTAAGGGTTTGGTTCGACTTCTGGTGAACTTTCAAGGACAACTTTGAGAAGGTGGGGACAGTGGAAGAAGTGCAAAGAAAGGATAAAAAAGTGAAAGGGAGTGAGGGAGCAGAAGACTAACAACACGTACTGATTGTGAAACTTGCACCATCCCATTTGTCCACTAGCAACCGCATGAAAGTCATGAGCAACAGCACAATCAGCTTTAATTTCTGGGAAAAATCAAGAAACTGGCTCAGCCAATGCATTCTTTTAAGAGCTGGTGCTAAGTTTTTGACCAAAACTGAGCGTACTCTGACCAACATAAACTACAATTTTTACGCAAACAAAAAGCCAGAACACAACTTTTGCTCCGCTGAGTTCTATCCAACCAATAGGGAAAGAAAGTTATGATTTGCAATTATGTCTATATTTGTCAAATTCCAATAACAAGAGGTCTACAGTTACAAATTTATTCAAATTAATGCATACAACTTGCTGCATGTGTTTATCCAGTCAGGTTGTGTGTTGTAAGATGGCGAAGTAGCTCTGCTCTTTTCAGTCACAACCTCAAGGATGTGGGGACCTCAAAACACTCCAGGACTAATGGGACCTATAATGCCTCCAGCAAGCACTAGATCTATCAGGGTCTCCTCCTATTAGGATATGCTCACTTAACCTCTACTCTAAACTCAAAACACCCTGGAAAGTCAATCTGCTTGTTATTGTAAATCTCATTTTACATGCAATTAATGCATTTTACATGCATTAATCAGATTTCTGCCAATCCTATTATTATATCTGTCTTATTTTTAGACGATTAGTGAAACAAGCTGTTCCTAAACCCTACAATATTTAAACATTTTTGTCAACAGAAGTGAACCGTGTAGATGGGGTTGGTTCAACACAGACCGAGAACAACATTGATTGGTGGGGGTGCTTCGTGTGATTAGAAGAGGAACAGCCATGCTGGTACTGGTTAACCACAAAAATCTAATCTCATTCACACACATACAAACATAATGTCACACCTAATGACTCACCGGTTCATGATGAGGTTCTGTCTCCTTCCTGTAAGGAGGATCAAACTTCACCTGACCGACTGAGGGGGGCAAAAAAAGAGACAAAGGGGAAGACAGAAGAAAGGAATCATGATGTGAGGCAATATATATACATAGTAAGATTACTGATTTAAAAAAAAAAAAAAAACTCATTGCATTTATTCACGTTGGCTTGTGTAGGGACTCACAGTTAATCTCGGACAGTGTTTTTCCTTCCCTGGTGCTCCTGCTGGTGGAGCGGATACGATGAGGAACAGAGACCGGAGACTATCAGGAAATAAAAGGGATAAAAATAATAAAAAGATAAATAAAAGAGATGCAGACAGTCAGAAAGCTGTTCAAAGATTATATACACTGTAGTAGTTTACACTGGATTTGAGAAGATTACAATAGGTTTAAAAACAAAAACATAATCCCTCTGCTATTTCCTGTGGGTGGGATTTGATGACACAGCAAAACAGCCAGCCACACACTGCAAGAAGACAATCAAAACATAACAACACAATCAGAGGAAAACCATTCATCACTCTTTGGTTTCAAACATGGGGAACCTGTAAGTTGAAAAATCCTCTTTACATTGGGATATTTATGATAGAGGAGTGTCATACAGTACCTCACCAACACATATGTTCACATAGGAGACCCTTGTAGCAAATGTCTAACCCCACAACCTCACATTATCTGCTGACCTACATTCTTAATATAAGCTTAAAAAAAAGCAGGGTTAAACTGTTGAAATTTATGATGGTAATTGGTTAGTCCTGGGAATAATGGAGGTTATGTAATATTTCATGACTGTGCAGGTGCTCATTCTTAATTTGAACCACAGGTATTTTGTACAGATGCTGTTTTTTCAATAAATTAAGACTCTTTGATTTAATAACTTAGGTATTTAAATTAAGATCTAAACTCAACCTGATGCAAACCTAATGACACAGCAACCTCAATGCATGCTTATGAAAAAGAAAACATGCTTCAATCAAAGCAACATTTGGAGATCAGCACCTTCAACAGATTTTTTTTTTTTCTTTTAAATTTAAGACCACCTTGTTATAAAGTCCATTCTCATAACACACAAACCATGGTTAGTATCTGAAAGGGCAAAGGTAGATGAAGAGGGCTTCCATAATTGTAACAGTTTAGAAACCTTTTCAAAATGCATCTTGCTGTATGCTGTATTTCCAAACACTGAAATGTGGAGACTTTAGGTTTGTTTTTCTACTTTCTTGAACATAAAAAGGTTGTTTTTCTCCCTCCCCAAGTCAGAAACAGCACAGACAAAAAGAAACTGCAATGTTAAGATCATTTGTTCATAAATATATTTAACATTTAGAACGATAATTCTAGGGAGTGTGACAATGTGATATTTTGGAAGCCATCTTTATGAACACAGGCATTTCTTTATAATCCCAGCTGCTGCCACAGAACTGAAATGAACTGAAAAGATCCTTAGAGATGTTACTTATTGACCTGATTTCCTGTATGGATGCCAAAGAATCTCAATAATGTTGCCATGGAAGGACAATTTTGTCTACCTAGGGTTACTGAGTGTCAATTATAAATTGTATTAAGGTTATAATTTACTACATTTACAAAGCCATTTCTATTCTGAGCTTTTGTATACAGTGTTCTAATTTTTTTCTTGTTTAGAATTTTACTTAATGAGCCAATTTATCCATTTTATCTTTTCCTTTTATTTGGGCTCTTTTCATTTGTGCATTTTTTTTTTTTTTACCTCACTGAAATATATGTTTTGTCTTATTTTATTTTATTGAGCCATAAATTTATTCTACTTAATTTAAGCCATTTATAGGTTGTGTTTAATGTTTTGGCTGCTGGAACACATGAATTTTCCAACTTCTTAGACAAATAAAGTTTATCTTATTTGATCACAACTACACAGAGATGACATAAAACCAGTAAGTATTAAAATGATCAGAACATGTCCCTTATGACTAAACTTTATCTTTCTAGTTTGTTCACAAACAAGGCCTGTACAATAGAGGCTTATATCATAACTTCTATTGTGTTCTGAAAGTTTTAAAAGTTTAGGAGCAGAATATTGTTATCTATAACTGTCAATCAATCTCATGCCTTAAAACATCCAATTAAAACTTTACTAAATTTGCTTTAATCAATATCGTAAGATAGGGAACTAAAACAGTGACTGTATAATTATGCAGTTTTATAAATTCAGTTGATGTGAATGTCAACACAAAGGTCTGAACATTATATAAACGTGCTCACTGGCATGCTGAACTAATTATGCAACTACCATAGTAATCCATCAACTGCCTGCTTCACATACCAATGCTGACTTCCATGACAATGCCAGCAGAAGCTGAATTGAATGGAGATCTACTTTCTATTCATTCAGTTCTGTAGTCCTTGTCCCAGTGAAAAAAAACCTACTGTCACAACAGTTTGTTAGAATGATATCAGTGCAGACACTGCAGCCACAGTAGTACCTTCCTACGAGCTGCAAAACGAGGTGCACGTCGAGCACCGGGACTTATGGGAAGAAAATGACCCCTGTACTTAAACTGAGGACGTAGAGGATGGGGGGGTGGGGAACAGAAGAAAGGAGAAAAAAGGAAACGAGAAAAACCAAGAAGAAAAATGTGGGGAGAAAAGAGAAGTGCTAAAAAGAAGAAGAAAAAATGAACCCAAAAAAAAAAAAGAGAAATAAATTTGAGAGGGGCAAAAGAAGAAGTGGAAAGAGAGGAATGAGGGAGGAAGGGGAAAGACAGAGAGCAGAAAGTGAATCTCATGTGACAGGGAAATATGAGGGACTGAAGGTGAGGAGAAAAAGTGTAAATGATGCTGTATGAAGAAGAAATTTAATGAAAGAACAAATGAGGAGACAGAAGGAAACAAGTTAAGGGGGAAGAAAAGATCCAGTAAAACATAATCACATCTAAGCTCAGCCTGACAACACTTTTGCTTTTAAAAGAATATCCAGAGAAGGTCAAAGTTTACCTCAGGTTCAGGGTCGTCGTCATCAAAGTCGTTGAAGGTGCTGTGGTCGGGGTTGTTGGCTTTATCCAGCAGTTCAATCGCCAGCGTCCTGCTGAGAGGCTGGGACACAAAAGGGTGCTGGAAGAGAGACAAGAGTGAGAATCAATCCAAGTGACTTTTTTATGATCAGAAGCATGCACCTGGTATACATGTGAATGGTTCATATAAAATACAAATTTCTAGATTTATAAGATGTTGAGAACTGACAGATGACGAAAAATATGAGAGGTTTTCGATTTATGACAGTGGAATACTTTAAGATACACTATATTGCCAAAAGTATTCACTCACCCATCCAAATCATTGAATTCAGGTGTTCCAATCACTTCCATGGCCACAGGTGTATAGAATTGAGCACCTAGGCATGCAGACTGCTTCTACAAACATTTGTGAAAGAATGGGTCGCTCTCAGGAGCTCATTGAATTCCAGCGTGGTACCGTGATAGGATGCCACCTGTGCAATAAGTCCAGTTGTGAAATTTCCTCGCTACTAAATATTCCACAGTCAACTGTTAGTGGTATTATAACAAAGTGGAAGCGATTGGGAACGACAGCAACTCGGCCACGTAAAATCACAGAGCGGGGTCAGCGGATGCTGAGGCGCACAGTGGTCGCCAACTTTCTGCAGAATCAATAGTTACAGACCTCCAAACTTCACGTGGCCTTCAGATTAGCTCAAGAACAGTGTGTAGAGAGCTTCATAGAATGGGTTTCCATGGCCGAGCAGCTGCATCCAAGCCTTACATCACCAAGCCCAATGCAAAGCATCGGATGCAGTGG
>VUQI01034761.1:0-12121 GCA_015106735.1 Paratilapia polleni
ACACTTTTTATACTTTTGTATTTTTTTTTTTTTTTTTTTAATATATTACTGCTTAAATATGACCTAAAACATAACCAAGTTTTCACACTGTCCTGAAAGTAAAATAAGAGAAAACATTAGAACAAATTAACCTCTTAACATCCACAAGGTTATTTGTGAACTCTTTAGAGTTAGATTACATTTTTGGCAACATAGTAAATGGTTTCAGAAACTAGATGTTACCTTTCAGATCAAATCTCTTACATACATTTTGGCCTTACAGTACATGTGTTGCACCATTTGGTTATCCCAAACAGGGGGACATCCCATATAAAGTGGTAGATATGAAGATAACCCTAACCCTACCCCTAATCCTAAAAAGATCACCAGTGATCATTTCTTAGTGACTTTTGAATTTACAATAATGGATTACACAGCAGTGGGGAATAAATTTTATTACAGTAGATGACTTTCTGAAAGTGCTGTAACTAAGTTTAAGGATGTAATTCCTCCACTTTTATCCTCTTCAATGCCATGTGCCAACACAATGCAGAGCAGCTACCTAAACTTCTCTCCCACAGAGGTCGATCATTTTGTTGATAGTCTTACGTCAGTTCTGCGTATGACGCTGGATACTGTAGCTCCTCTGAAAAAGACAGCTTCAAATCAAAAGAGCTTGACCCCGTGGTATAATTCAGAAGTGTGTGCCTTAAAGCAGATAATTCATAAGCTGGAGAAGAAATGGCGTTGCACTTGTTTAGAAGGCGCTCGTCTGGCCTGGAAAAATATAAACAAAGTTGCCAAACAAATATTTCGCTCAATGCTGCCTGACGGCTGTGGCTCCAGAGGTAGCGCAGGTGGTCTACTAATTGGAAGGTTGATGGTTCGATCCTGGGCTACTCTAGTCTGCATGCCAATGTATTCTTGAGCAAGATACTGAACCCCAAGTTGCCCCTGATTGGATTGTGAATGTCAGATGAAAAACACTTAGTCATAGAAAAGAGTGCGTGTGTGAATGAAACATGTCGTATAAAGTGCTTTGAGTATTCAAATATAGTAGAAAAGTGCTATATAAGAACCAGTCCACTTACCAAAAAAAACACCTTTTTTTTTAAAGAGAATGTATTAAACCTGAAAGTCATCATATAATTTCAGAAATCACTATAGTGTAATCTCTATCCAAAGTAATTATGAGAGTACACTCTAGCAGATCTTAGATTCTGCATACACAAAGGACTGATTAGTAGATGGGCAATCTGTCTTTTAGTCTACTACCCTGTTGTCCCATGGAGGTCAAACTTTGAGCTCCACATTTATTTTAGTTATTTCTACTAATAACTACTAAAGACCACAGGCAACAGAGGCTGGAAGATAGAAGGATAACAGATGAGCATGAGAAGGAAGTTAAAAGTGAGAAGGACTATGAATGCCTAACCCTCTAATGAAAAATAAAACATCAAGCCCTTGCTTTTTTTCTCTCAAGCTTTTATTCCTCAAAGTTCAAAGGTATCAGTGTGGAGATGACTTAATGCCACCAGTAAGTCATCAGAGAGAGGATACAGCAAGCTCTGTGTGCATAACAATGTTTTTCCCTGGAAAGTTTATCCGTCCACTCCCATGGCTCCCTCTGATTCTTGTTGCCACATCCAATTTATGCTCTGTCTAAGAAGACTGCGGGGGCGGCATAATCACTCAGAACTCCTTGCTATGCAATCTGACAAAGGAATTGCCTGAGAAACAGGGAAGGCTTCTTGTGACAGCTAGGTGTACCACGTTCCTGAACATTCATGTTTAGGAGTCCATATGAATATTGTCATTATTCACAACTGGTTCAGTGGCAGCCCAACTTCTGAAGGGTTAGGGTACATATTACATAGGTACAAGTGCAAGCAGAAATTAGTCTTTGGTTTGATTCCCAGCCAGCTGACAATTTACTGCACGTTGTTCCCCACACATCCTGTCTGTTTTAACACTGACACTATAATAATATTTTGGAGAAAAGTGAAAAGTGAAATAAAATAATGAATAAAATAATAAAATAAAATAAATGGCATATTCTGTTAGCATAGGGGTAGGGTTAGGGAAAGAAAACAAAGAAAAAAAAAACAATAGTTTTTCTATTCAAATTAGACATCATAGGGTTAAAATGTTTCAGTGCACATATGTGTTCCCAAGCAGGGTAATGACACAGGCTCTCCTCATCAATCATCCTCAGTTCAAACTCATTAGCTGCACCAATCAGGGATAAGAAGGTTTCAACAAAATGTTGTACTTACTTTCTCTTAATGACCAAAAACCTTCGAAATAACTGCAATTTAGGTGTGCAGGTCACATGTTTACACTTGTTTTTGTACTACATAAATAATGTAATAAATTATAACGTTGCTTTTTTTTTTTTTTTTAAGTGCTTTATAATTAATTAAGTGCTTTATAATTAATTAATTAGTTAATTAATTATAGGGTTTCAGGGGTAATTGGGAGGAATGGCCTGCCTAATTTGATCTTATGTTATTGGACTTGTGCCCTATTTACAGTTTGTCTGTAATGAACACTGTGTTTGAGTATAAGGGTGTTAAAAAGTGCACTTAGTCCCAGGACACCCTAGCCTGTGGGTCACTGATCGAATTTATAATCATTATCTCATCTGCAACCGTAGATGAATCTTGGACACTCAGCTGAATGAGAGGAGTTAGATGTCAACTAATCACTACCCAATGGTGGCATATTTGGATGTCAGTCAGCCCTGAAGCACCGAAACATATAAAGAGGCTGTGCTGGAAGGACCTTGCAGAAACCTGGGGCCAGGAGACCTTTAACTCTCACCTGTGGCAGAATTTTCACAGCATCCTGGAGGAAACTGTATCCGAATGGCCCATATTCCACACCTCCATTGCTAAACAGCTGTACAGAACTATGGCCATAAAGTTCTTGTTGCCTGTTGTAGTGGCAAACTTTGGACCAGGTGGTGGACATCAGAGAGAAAGAAAGTCGCTGAGGTGAAGAAGAAAGCCTGTTGAACATAGTTAGCTTGTGGGACTCCAGAGGCAGCTCACAGTTAACAGTGGACCAAGCAGAGTGTAACTTTAGCAGTTGCTGGAGTGTGGGTGGAGTTCAGTGAGGCCCTAGACCAAGTCTTCTGGTCAGCCTGGCATTGATTCTGGTAAACCATCAAGCGACTCAGAATTTAAACGCAGGGCAGTGCTCTGCTGACATTGTCTGGGGACATAGCCATGTGGTAGAAGGAATGGGAAGCTCCTGAATTCTACTGACATGCTTACCATAGAGGAAGCTGAAGTATAAGTCATCATTTGTGATGGCTAAAACCCTAGCCTTGAACCCTAACCCTAATGCTATGTTTTGGAGACAACCCAAAAGTTGTACCACATCCCTCTCAGAGGGACAGGATGTTCATGTGGTGGAGGAATACAAGTACCTGAACCTCCACATTCACAACAGGCTAGATTCACAACAGTAAGATGTTGGAGATTTTCTATCAATCTGTTGTGGCGAGCGCAGTGTACTTTGCTGTGGTCTGCTGAGGGAGCTGCATCAGAGCTGGTGACACCAACAGACTGAGTAAACTGATCAGGAAGGCTGGTTCTGTGATTGGCTGCAAACTGGACACATTTGAAAATGTGGTGGAGAGGAGGTCACTGAAAAAAAACTGTTATCCATCATCGATAATAGTGACCACCTTCTGCACCCCTTACTGGACAGGCAGTGGAGCACTTTCTCTAACAGACCGATTCAACTCCACTGCCACAAGGACAGATACAGGAAATCTTTCATACCATATGCAATGACTTCTTATAATGCAACACAGCTCTCTGGGAGGCAGTCATCTGCTCTTTAAATATGTCAGTGCTTTTTTAATTACTTTAAATTCATAGATTTTTTTTATTGTTTCTGTCTTGCTTTGTCAATTTTGTAATATTTTATTTTACTTATCTTATATTATCTTATCTTATCTTGTGGTTGACCAGTGTGGTTGTGCTGACTGCAGTGGTGACCTTTAACTTGCACTGGGCCACTTTGCTGCAAAGTAGTGGAACCCCACTATAGGGTTGGGGATGCTGCCTCAGGTACAGGAAATCAAGGATGTCTTGGTCTTGTTTACAAGTCGGGGAAGTGTGGAGCAAGATATTGACAGATGGATTGGGGCATCACTGCAGTTGCTGTACCCATCTGCTGTAGTGAAGAGAAAGCCAAAGGTGTAGGTGAAACTATTGATTTACTGGTTGATCTTATCATCATATGGCCAGGTTAGCTCTGAGCTTCCTTCAAAGAATATCTGGGCTCACACTTAAAGACTGAGTGTGGAGCTTAGTCATACAAAAGGGGCTGCTGCTCCAGCACACTGAAAGGAGCCAGTTGAGGCAGATCTAACTGGATACTACCACAGGATAGACCCAGGACAAGCTGGAGAGAATATATCTCTTTCTGATGTAGTTATATTATGACTTAAGAATACTACGTATCCCCCCTAGAAGAGCTTGAAGCTGGTGCCCGGGGAGAGGGAAGTCTATCTGTCTGCTTAGACTGCTGTCCCAGTGACCTGGAGCTAATTGGTAGAGAATGGATAGATAGACATTCATGCGTATAAGAACCACAACACAGCCACAAGGTTGCTCAACATTGATCTAGTGCTCCGTGGGCATTCAGAAAAAATAATCCAAACTCCTTATTCAACAGAACAACAATTCTAAGAATACAGCCAGATCAATCAATGAGTTTATCTATTTATAAGATAATAAATATAAAGATTTTGTTTAGCTTTATGTGTAAATGGGTCATTTCTCCCATATGACACACAACGATTTAATGCAGTGCCCACTATTTCACTAGTATATTACAAAATGTACAAAACCATGGTTTAAATCGGGGGCAGGAACTAAGAAATATTTGGCTTAAGGATGATACTGTCACTGTTACTGTCACTCACAGAGCTTTTGTGTCCAGACTTTGGGCAAAGACTATAATTTCCAGCTGTTTCATTTGAATAAGATGGAGCAGGAAGAAATGTTATTCTGCTTTTCTCCCAGGTGTTTATCTAAATGAAGTCATGTAATATACACAAGCTTTGCCTCTGGCAGAGCGGTAGCTCTGTAGTGTGACAGCAGCAGCTCAAGAGTGAAAGCACAGACAAGAAAATTGCTGTAATTTAAAAAAAAGAAAAGTGCATGTGCCATTTTTATGCATTGGTCCATGCAAACATTATTTTCTTTGCTTCTTATTGTCCATTTTTAACAGCGCACTTTCATTAAAAATTTTGAAACATTGAAAAAAGTACATGGGAAAAAAGTGGTTGTGTACATGGATGTCAATTGTTGTTTTTTTTTTTGTTTTTTTAGATTTCTCTGACAGAAGTCATCATCCAGGCAACCTAGAAAACAGAGCTTTAAAATGTGGTACTTCTTGACAATTTCATAAACTTGTATCAAACAAGTGCTGCCATCATTTTAATTCTCCGTGTGCTAGAAAAAAAAGGAAAATTTGTGACTACATGAGATTGCATTATTTTTGTTCTTCTTGTGCAGTGTGGACAATTTTGAATAATTAGAAAAAAAAATCTAATTATTATTAGAAAAAATATATATGCATAAATATGTGTGTGTGTGTGTGTGTGCTTTGTGCATATGCAGTTATATATTTGGTGTATTTTTGCATTCTCTACTTCTGCTTCCTGTCCCTCTGCTCTTGAAGTGTGATTTTGTCCTCGGGGGGTGGGAGGGTGGAACAATGGAGAGATGGGTGGTGAGCGGGAACAATACATTTTTTTTTTTTTTTAAGTTTGATGTTGTTAAAAGATGACACTTCAAACCTTGACAACACAGTGTTGGAGAAAGTACTGGCAGCCAATTTCTCTCACTGAAAGGGAGAAGAAAAGGGAGTTAGAAAGATCATGACATTGCAGGAAACATTTAGTTGTTTTACCTGGTCTACATGGTTTTACTGCTAATTTCTCTTGAAGATATGCAGCGTGGTTTTTATCATGTTAATGACCGCATTTCTGCCTCGACAGAAAAACAGACAGGATGCAGTCTGCTGTTATTTTCTTTTTAAAGAAACCATTTGCCATTACCTAAATTGTCTACATATTATGATTTTTATAATTACTATTTTTACAGTGAATTATTTCTAGTTCCTTTTGATATTTAGAGTAAACATTATACAGTAATTACTATAATCCACAATGGCCATCCTTGCATTTTATGGACTGTTGCACTACATTAAAAGACTGCACCTATGTGCATTTATTTAACTTTTGAACAAAACTATGCAGAAGGCCTCCATTATCTTAACATCTATTTATTTGTTGCCTAAATGTACATCCACCGAGTTTTGGTCAATTACCTATGGAAACAACTGTATAAATTGTTAGATGACTCTGGAAAAGTCTGATTTATAAACTGTGCAAATGGAGTCTGAAGCCTGTGGGTAGGCATAACAGGGGTCTAACCAGTAGATGGTAACTGGTTGCATTAAATGTAGTACCTATTTTTGGAGCTTCCTGAAGCTCAATATTAAATCACTTTACCTTAACTGAAAAACTGGTGTCAATTTGGGGAATAATGACACCTACAAGTGAGCCACATATTGCAAGAAGACAAACAAGCAGTAAGTAATCAGAATGGATCCCTGGTAACTGTGATGCAACGTTTTGTAGCATGCACAATTTTAAAAGTGGTCTTATCCATGCAGCAACACATACACAATCTTCATTACAGATATTGACACCTGAAGCAACTCCACCATCAGCACCAGCATGAAAAGGGACCTCATGGTTGTCCTGTGGTGTCTGGCACCAGAAAGTTGGCAGTGGTTCCTTTGGGTATCAGGGTGAGATCTCCATGCATCAGGGATTTTCTGGCAGTCAGTTGGGATCTGGGGAGTTTGGAGGGTGGTCAAAACCTTGGGCTCTTTTATAGTGGTACATGTTAAAGTAACATCCACTTGACTGCCAGCAGAGCATTGATTTGTAACAAGAAAATAAATGATACACACTTTACCTGTCAGTGGTTTTAATGTTGAGGCTGATTGATGTATAGTGTTCATATTTAGCTTGAGCCACAGATTTTTATCATGCAGGGAGTTGTGATTCTTCTCTGTAGTGGATGCTGTGGACCAGTCTACAGCAGTACACAGAGAGGCTAATGTAGGAGAAGAAGAAAACAGGACAGGGTTTCCCCAGAGAAACTGTTACACCCAGCGGCTGTTACAGGGAATTTAGGGAGGTGGTTGGGGGGAGGGGTGTGCGTGGTACAGTCTAATGTTGCACACAACCAATGCAAACCTGCACGCACAGGAGGAGAGAGACACTGGGGAGCATGAAGAGAAAGTCGCATGTAAATACCAGCAGGAGAGCATCAAATGATGACATATACATACTAGATTTAGCTTACACATGGGAGAATATCAGCTGGGCAGTTATAAATTATAACATCTGACTTCAGCAGCAACTTAAGCTGCAAAGGAAATTAAGTTTTACTATTTCAACAGGCACATACCATGACCTTTAGCCATTATGTTTGTGTGTGTGTGTGTGTGTGTGTGTGTGTGCATCTAACTCATGACAGATGTTAGAACTCTGTGCCAACAAGCTCCACTATTAGCACTGAGTTTGAATGAAAAACACAAGTGAGCCACACTGTTGCACAGAATGAGATATATTGTCTTGAAAATCTTGAGGGAATTACATATTACTTTGCTGTGACCTAACTAAACACATTTTTGACCATAACTGAGAATTTAATCATGGCAAAACTTCAAAGATATGTCTAGTAGGATAAACTGAAAAATTTTAGATCCAAAAGCTCAAACATCAACTTCAGTGTAGAGAAGTCAGCATATATAGAAGAAAATGGATCAGCGCATTGTTGGTTTTAGTCTTTCTGTTGGGTTTGATAAAAAAAAATACAGTAAAATAAAAATCCATAATTAGCCCCTGTAATACATGTTGTTTTCTTTTGACAGCATGTATTCTTGCTAGTTACAAATTAAATGATAATCATTTACTGACAAATGCTATTATTACTATAAATGGAACCTCACATAACCAACCTTTACAATTTGTCATATTATGTTTTAGTGTAAATCTTTAGTTAGTGATGTTTACACAAGCTGGACAGATCACAGCTCACACTTCTCGCTAATGAACTGATGCTGAAATGAATACTGATTTTCTTTCCTTGCTGACACATACTGAATAATTAATGACTTTTGCAGAGTGTAGGTCTCCTCACTTATAAATGCAGTGAAGACTGTTTTTGACAATAAGTAATTTTCTGTTTGTTGTTCTTCAACTTCTAGGGTTTTTTTGTTTGTTTTTTGTTTGTTTTTTTGCTGCAACTGCTTGAATAAATGTGCAAATATTCAGTTTTGACATGTGGCTGTGTCTTTATGATGGGGAAAAAAACAAAATGGACGTATCAATATATAAATCAATGTACTGTATAACCTTGCGGCAAAATTTAAAACCTTTAAAATTCCATGCTGACAGCCTTTTTCCTCAAGTTCCTTTTCTCCTTCTGTTATAGCTGCTTGTGCTGTCGGCTCTATATACAGGTACCTATTTATTATGCCGACTGAATCACTTTCCTGTTTGAAACTACTGACAGGAATTGGATATGGAATGTACTGTACATAAATTGCAGCTACATTATTTCTTTGGAAAAGGTTCAGTGCATAAAAGAAGTAAACAAAAACACTTTCTAGTTGAAAACCTAAGATTAACTGAAGTCTGCTTGTTCCTGCTCAGGTGCATCCACCCTGCATGTTACTGATGGACACGTATGTTTCCTCAATGTGACATTGCTGCTTGGGAGGCACAATGCACACAGGCCGGAGGCAGTGGACACTGGCAGGAGAGAAAAACAAAAGAGGCAAGGAAAGAAGATTCAGCTAACCCAGCAGTCTCCTCAAGTGACAGCAGGAGATCACTGTTTGAACTTGTGAAAGTTGAAAAGACATCTTACCCAGAGGACAAACTCTGTGAGTAACCTGTGTGGTTTTTTTTTTCCTTTATGTATGGTGCTGGTTGAGATTGTGAAAACATCTTCATGTATGTATCAAATAAAAGTCAGTTTTAGACAGGAGTGTAGGGAAAATTCAGAGTCAGGGTACATATGCCTTCCTTTTTCCCTTTTTGTACATACTACATATAGACTGATGGACAACATGGCAACTCCACACATATTAAGCCAAAATGGGCTCCCAACTGTGATCCAGGGAAGCGATACAATGTGGTATTAAAGTTTTACCTCCTGCTGGGCTCTCCATAAGTTGTAAGAGGCAACCAGTGTGTGAAGAAAAAGCAGTTATGTCACTGTTAAGAGAGTGAGTGTCCAGGAAAATCAAGATTGCAGCGGCTAGCATTAGTAGAGCACTTTTCTAGTCTTACTCGCCAACCAGTGCCTACAGTACAAGTAACATTCGTCCATTCACACAGCGCTTTTTATCCATAACTCATATCAGTGAATGCATATGCAGCATTTTGGTAATCAGTATCTTGGCCGAGGACACTGACATGACCTTCTGAGCCACAGTCACTGCAACAGAAACTATGGGCCATGTGAATTTCAAGGGATGTATGCAATGTAAATTTCACTAGCCCAAGATAGCGCAGAAGTCCATGATGTTTACAGTTGGAGGCATAGGCGCTGATTTATGTTTCTGCGGGTGGGTGCACGATTTATGCCCCACCCACATCCACTGGACAGCTCCAATCATGCTCACAAGCCAACAGATATGATCGAACATCAACAACTTAACTGATGAAACACCACGTAACGTGAAAGCAATAACAAATGCCAAGAGATTATTTAGTAAAAATGCCAATCCAGCCATTTCAAGTACACAATACAACACAATACAACACAAATCCCTTATCATTGGGATATCATAACAGGTCTTATTACACAGTCAAAAATACCATACAGGCTGACACTGTAAAATACAGTCAATCAACATACAGGCCCACACAGCTAAATAAGCTATGAAAATTGGATTTGCTTTCACTCACCACACTCACCGTCTGAGAGAGGGAGTGTCTTTGCCTTGAAATTCATGGAGCCGGGTGAGTCGCTTTGGTGAATTTCTGATGAGTGTTATCATATCATGTATAAGTGACATGAAGTTTCGACAGCAACATCATGTGCAACCAAATTCATAACATGTGCAGTGCAATGGATATACTGTGCTCTGGGCTCCAGCTCCTGCGTGTGAGCCTGTAGACCTGTTCAAATGCCAGGCACATTTGATTCGCCGTCATAGCATTGTCCTCTACATTTGCTGACTGGCAGGGGAAATCTCATCAGAATGTCTTTTAACAGCTGAAAAAGTGCTGTTGTTTTTGATGTCTCATAAAATCCTAGGAAAAGTTCTTCTGGCTCCAACTTTTCAGTCACAAAACATAAGCAAATAGACACCTGCTCTTTGACCGTAATGTCACCTGTCTGGTCCATAGTCACAGAGAAAAACTCCACTGACTTTATTTCTTCAATTAGCATTTTTAGCACATCATGAGCCATAATTTTGATCATTTCATTGAGGATATCATGAGATAGCCACTTGCTCTCTTGATCATGTGTTGATGATGGAAGTGGGACACTCATATTTTTAGCTGTAGCACAAACCTCACAAAACACTTCGTTTTTTGTGGAGTCATAGGCTATCCAGGGAAATTTCATTTTCCAGCTAGTCTGAAAAGTCCTTCTGAGGGGACTGACAGAGAAATAACCAATCATAGATGTGTATTTCCTTAAACTGATCCAATCCAGCAGCACCCATGAAGTTCTCATATCAAATCAATGTAAATGTAACCTGGGTGCTGGAGCACCTGAGCACCCATGGAATCGCCGCCTGTGGTTGGAGTTAGTGGTGATGCATCATACAGTCTACAATCTTGAATAAATTACAAACTATACACATTTATCCGTTCCTGTTTAATGCTCTCACAGTCTCTTGCAAGTTTTACAATGTAGTGAATTCCTAGCATATAATCAAGCTAAAAACCTATGATAAAATTAAAAGGATCATGCTGTCATAAGAAAGGCCTCAATTATACTCTCTTGCAATATGCACACAGGCAGCTGCAGAGATCATGGACTTATTACACTACGTTACAGTGGTATAATAAGGCATCCAGTGTTAAATCTTTGTGAAATCAAATCATCAGATCAGATCATCAAGCATACATGTACAGAGGAGGGATAGTGGATAGATTGTTGAAGGTGGAGCTGCCAGGCAGGCGGAGAAGAGGAAGACCAGAGAGAAGATTCATGGATGTAGTGAAGGAGGACATGCAGAGAGTTGGTGTGACAGAGGAGGATGCAAGTGATAGGGTGAGATGGAGGCAAAGGGAGCAGCCGAAAGAAGAAGAAGACGAAGAAGAAGATGAAGAAGTCCGCTTCTAGTATACGTTCCAAACATGCACAGTAAATAGGTGTCTACATTGTTGCATGCGATCCAGATCACATGCAAACCCATTCAATTCTGTGGTGAAATTCACTGCATGGCTTCAGAAACACTTCTAAAAACATTTTGAGTGCAAATTGCCATGCAAAGAAAACAAATATTTAAAAGAGGTCTGAAATGCCCCTCATTTAAGATGGAGTGAGGTGAAGTGAAAAAAATGTTCTGTGGTATGATCAATCAAAATTTGAAATTCATGGGCAATGCGTACAATGTGCTAGAGAATAAAGGAACCAATATTAACCAGTGTTATGAGCACACAATTCAAAAGTCAGCATTTCTGATGGTCTTCTTCTTCTTTTTCTTCTTCTGGCTGGTCCCTTTAGGGGTTGCCACAGTGGATCATCTGCCTCCATCTCACCCTATCCCTAGCATCCTCTTCTGTCACACAAACCCTCTGCATGTCCTCCTTCACTACATCCATCTCTGTGGTCTTCCTCTTTTCCTCCTGCCTGGCAGCTCCATATTCAACATCCTTTGTCCAATATATCCACTATCCCTCCTCTGTACATGTCCAAACCATCTCAGCCTTGCCTCTCTACATTAGTGCACATGACATGAGCAGTTTGCACAATGAATGCTGCGAAGGCACCATTAGTGCTGACCATTAATACAGGTTTTAGATCAACATATGCTGTCAGTCACACCAAGTCTGCATCAATGAAGTCCT
>VUQI01034775.1:4458-15692 GCA_015106735.1 Paratilapia polleni
GCTTGATTAATTAACTACTAACTTTTGCATAGTGACTTATTTTCATAGTGTAACCTACACGTGCTTTATTAATTGCACACTTTCTGCTGAATTACCTGCAAATTTATATTCATTTCATTCACTCATTGTGTCTTTAGGGATTCGCTATCTTAGCGTAGCTTTTAGCTTAGCTTGTAGCCGAATCACTGTGAGCATGGCTTCTCCTGTCTCACCTCTTTCTTGCTCTGTGTGTCAAATGTTTAGCTATTCCTCGGCCTCCTTTATTAATAATGATACTTGTAATAAATGTAGCCAGTTTGTAGCTTTGGAGGCCAGGCTCAATGAATTGGAGACTCGACTCCACACCACTGAAGATACTGTAGCTAGCCAGGACCCTGTAGCTGGTGCGGGCAACAGTAGCTTAGCTCCAGCTAGCTCTTCCCCAGCAGGCCCCAGTAGCCGGGGAATCAGGCCGGCTGGGTGACAGTGAGGAGGAAGTGTAGTCCAATACAAAATTTGGATTTTCCCCACTCAGTGACACACCCGCTGAGGAAAAAACTCTGGTTATTGGCGACTCTATTCTCAGAAACGTGAAACTCCAGCGACCATAGTCGATTGTATTCCAGGGGCCAGAGCAGGTGACATTGAAGGAAATTTAAAACTGCTGGCTAAGGATAAACGTAGATTTAGTAAGATTGTAACACCCGGTTACGCCAATTGGAGGTCATTAAAATTAATATTGAGTTGGTGTCCGACATTGTTGCCAAAACAATGTCAGTTTTCTCTGGTCCCCTCCCTAATCGGACCAGTAGTGACATGTTTAGCCGCATGTTCTCTCTGAATTGCTGGCTGTCTGAGTGGTGTCCAGAAAACAATGTGGGCTTCATAGATAATTGGGAAACTTTCTGGGGAAAACCTGGTCTTATTAAGAGAGACGGCATCCATCCCACTTTGGATGGAGCAGCTCTCATTTCTAGAAATATGGCAGAATTTATTAAACCCCCCAAAATGTGACTACCCAGAGTTGGGACCAGGAAGTAGAGTTGCACTTACACACCTCTCTGCAGCTTCTCTCCTCCTGCCATCCCCCCACAACCCCATCCCAGTAGAGACTCTCTGCTCCCAGACCACTGCTTCATTGTTTGCAGTCTGTTTTCCACTGCCTCAGTGTGGTCTTTTTCTTCACAGATTCTCTGGATTGTCTTGTAGATTTTCATCTTTGATATCACCCAGGTGGCAGGTAGTTTGTTTTCAGAAATCTTAAATCTACTGTGGAACCTTCTCCATGTTCATCTTTGCTTTGTAATAATGTTTCCGCCTTCTACCTTGTGGACTCTGTTGAAGCCTACCATTTCTGATAGTGGTGAAACAGAATGAATGAAATTAAACAAAACTCACCATAGATTGCTTAGTTGGAAACTTGTTATATTTTAAAGAGATTATCTTAGTATAATACACCAAACCTCTGTCTGTCTGTCTGTCAATGAACTACTCCAACACAATCAGGACTTCAGAAACTGAACTTGGCACACAGGTACATCTTAGGACACTGAAGGTTCTATACCATTATCAGATGTGATGATATCATCACATTGCCTAGCAACCAACTACCAAAGGGGTAAAATAACTCATTTTTAGCATTTATTCACCTATACCACCCTGTAAAAGCAGCGTATAATTTCAATTTCACAACAGTAACATCTAATTTACATCCACAAAACTTGAACTACGCAAGATATATTATGGCATCGTCATGTTGTCTAGAAACCACCTAACAACAAACTAAAATCACAGACCAAATAATGCTGTAGTAAAATATTATGATATTTAGTTTGTATTATGCATACCAATTTCTCACTATATACTTAATGGGGATGGGCAGTGTCTGGCTGATGAGTGTAGTAGTACACTTATTTTATACACAATTAAATGTAAATGTAAATACATTTTGCTGTATATAGATATACAGTCAGTCCCATATTTATCCTATATTTATTAATATAAAGAAGATCTACCGCCTCTATTTTTTTTACTTTCCTCAGTGTGATTAAATTTATCAGTTTGTAAACAGCATGAACAGACCAAACAATACTGTAGGCATGTACTAGTAAATTTAAGTTCAGTAACAGTGCTGGCTTATTGTCACCTTTCCTTTAATACAAAGAGGTATATTATAACAGTTGCTGGTGTTTGACAGGTTTCACTGAAATGACAAACATCTACATATATATATATATATATATATATATATATATATATATAAAATATAATAATAAAATGCAAAGTCTCTGCCCACATTGTTTTGGCCAAAGGCAAAAGCGGATGTGTGACCAATCTTTATTTCTTTATTTTAATACAGTAGACAGTATTGTTAGGAACTTTTCTATGTATGATTCTTTGTTTACTTAACCATATTTAGGAAAAGAGGACAACTGCTCTACAAGACAAGGGACAGGCTTCCATACTGAGCTCTTCAAACATTCAGTCCCATTGATCTTTCTCATAAAATTGCAGTCTACAGGTTAAAATATCATTGAAAGGCCTTGCTTTGCAAGTAGAATCTTACAGAAGTTAAATCCATCCCCTTTCCCATTAGTACTGTAGTGCCATGGTAACACTGCTCTGCATCATATGTGCTGTATGAAATCTAACACTTGTTCTTTACTAATTTTGGGTTGCTGATTTCAAAAATAATATCCATTTTGCCCTATCATGTCACGTTTTTTCACAAGTGGCAATTGTAAACATGATGCAGATGTTTTTTTGCTATATCTGTGGATGCTTCACTACATCCAAACAGCAACAACACATAACAGATTTTGTGAAAAAAGGCATACTTTGCTTATTTTGGTATGAAAGACAACCATGGGCACCTCATTCAGTTTGCCGGGCGTGTGTCGAAAACCTCCGAGCATGGACTAAGGTATTCCACTGGTATGGAGGGACCCACAGAATCACTTTGATGACTGCTACTTCTTTTTAGTTAATATTTCTGGATACAGTTCTAAAAGTAAATCATCTATCAGTTACCCTAACCTGCCATTAGCAATGAGATCTGTACTACATTCAGATGAAATACCACCTCCCGTTTTTACTGGCTTAGTTGACGAGAGAGAAGAGTCTGATGATGTTTTGTCTCCAGATGCACAACATTCTAGTGATGAGGACTTTGAAGATCAATCTTCTAGTAGCTCATCTGTCCCCCTTTTATTCATTCAGCTAGAGTTAAATGACTGAGTACGGGATTTGGATCTGCCAAAGGAAGCAGCTGAGTTGCTTGGGTCTAGGCTCAGTGAGAAAAACCTCCTGGCTTCAGGAACCAAATTTTCTTTTTATAGGCATCATGAGAAGGATCTTATTCCATTCTTTGAAATGGATGATAACTTAACTGTCTATTGTGTTGATGTTGGTTGATGATGAGTGGAGGCTGTCCATTGACAGCTCAAAAGCTGCAGCTCCTACTAATGGTACTTACTTTGCATCTGTGCCAATTGGTCATTCTTTCCAGTTATAAGAAACCTATGAAAATATGCAAATTGTGTTTGAGAAGCTGAAATACAATGAGCACAAAGGACCATATATGAAAAAAATGGATTCGCATTTTGTGACAAAACTGTACGTGATTGAAAATTTTTATTGGTATTTTTGAACTCAGCATAATTGAATTAGGTACTATCAACTAGTTTCTGGAAAACAGCAGAAATTTTATTTTTTGATACAGGGTGGTGTAATCTATTCTTGGTCCACTAATATTTACTGTATCCAGTGTATACACATATTTAATACTTAGTTACAGGCTGATTCAAATACAGATTTTTTATTTGAAAAAAGAGAGATCATAAAAGTATTGCCCTCTTGATACATACCTTGATCTCTCACAATTATACCATTTAAATTTTACATAACCTAAAATTTATTTATATTGTATATATGATGTACCAGACAAAATGTATATGTGTACAGCATGTACTCTATACAGTATTTATAGTAAGCTGTATATCTACATTTTCATGACATGCCAACCACTTGTGAGGACCCATCAAGGCTTCTCAGTACCTTTGTGTGTCACAGATTGCAGGCAGTTAATATTTCAGTGATGTGGACCTGTATTTGGCGACAGCTGAGGAGTTGGGTCAGGTTAACAGGGCTGTTGCATGCCAGTGCCCAAGAGAGTTGTTAATATTTGATTGCCTTTTTCTTCTTCAACTTCCTCACATTTTAGTGCACTTTAAAAAGAATCTCAATATTTGTAGTTTAAAAACAGTCTACAGAGACCCTGTGTTTAAAAGAAAAGCTTATGTGCTCTACTTTTGTTCGTGAGATGGCAGGTGAATGATGGAACCTAATTCTCAACTTAATCCTAGGGGACACTGAAGATAATAGTGTTGATGAATTAGGATATGGGCTGTAAAATTTCTACTCTGTGGGACAGAAAAGCAGGTTCAGCAATAATATTTAAATGTCAGCATCCACCAGCCAGCTGTAGCAAGATATTTGGATTGTTATGACATAGTGGTTCGACACATAATCATTTGAATGGCCCTGACAATATTGGACTGATTAATGGGGTGGCCAAAAAAAAAGTGGAAAAGAAGTATTAGAAACTTTGAGTTTCTTAGTAAATAAGAGGAAAAAACACAATAAAAGTTGGCCTTTCACAAAAACATTCCCACCCCCCTCTTAAAACTCATGAATATGCTCACCAATTGGCAAGGGGTGCAATGTAAATGCAGTGGTGTTTTTGTTGGTGTCATTTTTTTTTAAAAAACTGTTTATGTGTGGCATAAAGAAAGCATGCCATCTTTTAGACTTAGTGGTATGAACCATGTTTATCTGCGTATCTGTCTGATCAATGTGCCATCAATTCTTTCCAGAGAGCCATTTGTCCTAGGCCTTCTTTGTTGTCCTATCAGAGCAGTGTCGCACAGCAAATTGTCTCCTAGGGTGCAGTCTGGGTGGTGGGAGATGAAGAAGAAGAAGAAGGAAGTGACAAGAGTGTTGCCCTAAATTGCTATCGATTTAGTTGTTTGAACCTTTTTTTCCAGGAGGTTAAGAGTCTAGGAGGTGCCAGCTGAGGTTCAAAAGAAGGAACTGTCACCCAGTGTGGATTCAAAGTGATGTCTGTTGCACACTGTTGTCCTGCGACAGCTGTCCAGTTAGTGGGAAATCCAAAAGTGAAATATATTGGGGATTACTGCTGAACTGTCTAGCAACTGTCAACTTATCACTTTTGTAAGGGTTGCTGAGTAACCTTCATTATGCTTAAGTCTTTAAACAATGCATTTTTTTGTAATATGATCTAATATAATATGTTTTTGTTTTTTTCTTTTTATAATATCAGTTACAAGCAATAACACGGGTCA
The DNA here is from genome assembly GCA_015106735.1 of Paratilapia polleni. Taxonomy (NCBI): domain Eukaryota; kingdom Metazoa; phylum Chordata; class Actinopteri; order Cichliformes; family Cichlidae; genus Paratilapia; species Paratilapia polleni. The sequence goes on from VUQI01034775.1 coordinate 9,801, forward strand.
GTTGGTCACAATAATGTTATTAATTTGGCTTAAGATAAAGGTTTAAAGTTATTGATTTGTAAACAATGTTTTTTTTCCACAAATATTGATACAAGTATAACTTGAAGTTCACTGCCTATTATAAAAGTCAATGACTGAAATAACAAATAAGCCTCTCCACCCACTGCAGAAAGCAGACAGTGCCAAAAAGCCTCTGATGGCTGATCGATAAAATGCCCTAACAGTTTTCACCATAAGAAGATCAGGGAAGCTATGGAAGGTAAAGGAAGGAAGGATGAGTGGATAGATAACAAAACTCACAAAATCAGTGCTTTTTAAGTTTGTAGAATTGAGAATTTGGACCAAAAAACATGCTTCTAAAAAGACATCAGAATGGTGCCCTGCATGAATGAGATATTACCTCATTTAAAGTGTACACATGGCAGTGCACAGCATCTTTCTTCCTTTGCTTAATCATGACAATGAAAGGCAGTAAACATTCCTGTTAATCTACAAGACAAAACTACTACCTTTTTCATGCTTCTATGCCTCTGTTCTCATTTCTTCTCTCTCCTTCTCTCCACTGCCTGTATCTATCTCTCACTGTCTATTACTTTTGCTGCATCAATAACAACTGAAGAATCACAAATATTTCATAGCCATGACTGTGGAAGGATTCCGTCAATTTGATTGGATTCCATCAACATCAGATGATTTGCATTTCTTAAACTAGGCAAGCACAGTGCATTATGCAACCCCCACAATGCATCCCGTATAAATCCAGTCATTGAGTACATTTTTAAGAATCCAGCATGTGATGAATTTCTTTTTTCTGGGTGTTTGCTTCCGAACAGAAATAACAGGCTATTACTGTATAGATTTAAACTTAAATCTGAAAATTACCGCAAATATTTTAAACTCCTTAAAGTCTGAACCTAGCACATGGAATTATTTAAAATCTGTAGCCATAATATTTTAATATGTGGTATTGTAAAATCCACAAAATAGCTGCAAAATCCAGTATTACTCTCCCCTGCTTTGACATAGATTAAAAAATATATGTTTTGGAACTAGTGTTTATTGCAAAAATCTAATATTGCCATTTTCCATCAACATGAATCTTCATCAATACTTCCTTACTTCAGATCAGTGCCAGTCATTTATGGAAGTCCCAGCGTATTAATGGTTGTTTTATCACTAGACCACTATGGGCCAGGGAGCTGCTTCTCCATATCCCTTGATAGAGGTGACACTCTGCATCTCTAATAGTGTAGCTTTTGAACTGTTTCAATTGACCATTCACTCGCCCCCAGAAGCACAAGACAATTATTGGCGCAAGCAGATCCATTCAGTCGTTTACTTCCTGGCTGATCCTTTCTCCTCAGCTCTTATCTAGCGGCTTTCTTTTGTATTTATCTATTGCGATTTACTTGATGGCAAAGTATATGCTTTATATAGAAAATGACTTGTTTCACTGTGTTTTGTTTTTCCCAATTGGTGGCTCAGCATGATAAGCTTATTGCAGTCTCTGCTGTATCAGGATCTCACATACAGTTCTACATCCAAAACCACTGCTGTCTTGGGAGCAATGAAAGACATATAAGACCTGAATAAAAGTAGCTCTCCAATTAATTCCTGTCAGCTCACAATGAAGCAAGTGGAAAAAAAATTAAATATCTACCTTGACAACCACAGAATTGGTTCCATTCTCAGGATGACTTTAAAATTCATCAGACATACTCTGCATATTCATTTCAACCATATATAACACATTTATCCTGGATTTGGAGCTGTGGTGTCAAGCAGCTTCAAAAAAAGCCTCACAATGTGGCTATTGGTTTTATATATGTTTGTGACGCTGATTGGCAGAATGTTGAAAATATTTTTTGGATTTAAAAAAATAGAAAAAACAAACAACATTATGTTGAGGAATGTCAAAATGGAACATGAGATTATGAGATTTTGTTGTTATGCAGTGTGTAAAGTGTACTAAAATAGGTTCTGTGTACTGTTGTTTTTGATGTTGTGATAGTTCACACACTGTGCAGCAGAAAACTGCGTGACTACCCGCAGTCTAGATCAAATGTTCACCTCAAACACCTACATTTCAACTTAATGCTTATATCTCCTTGTCAATTTTTGATATTTTTTTAACTAGTAGATGCCCATACTACAGTATTGTTTGGTCTGTGATTTTAGTCCATTGTTAGGTGGTTGCTAGGCAACATGATGCCATCATAATATATCATACATAGTGAAAGTTTTGTGGATATATATTAGATGGTATTGTGGCTAAAATTAAACACTACAAATGGGTCATTTTATGGGTCATAAGATCTCTTGCATATATCTGATATCGATAAGAATCTTCTGGGGCCAAAGATCTACCTCTATTCCAATTTTGGTTGCTCAACTTCTGATTGTGTGGGAGGAGTTTGCGGACAAACAAACAGACAAAGATTGTGTGTATTAGTAAGACGTTAATATTTATAGATATCAGATTTGGTAGACATCTTAGCATTACTCAGGTTTCAATTTAGAAAACATGACCATCTTGCTTAAAAAGTACAGAATCACTGATGTCAAAGGGAACAGTAAGCTTGTGATAGATATTGCAGCAATAAATATTGTTAGAACAATTTGTGTTTCTCATATGCAAGAATTTACAATATTTTCATCTTTCTGCTACTATAGTTTGACTAATAATCTCTATCATAATATTAACACCCAGTGGTGGTATATGAATACAATTTCATATTAATCACCGTAATGAGGGATTTCAGAGAAATGAAGGCAGTACAGTGTGCAGATGAGCAGTGTGACAGCTGATTTATAATTCAGATTTTGTGAGATTAAAGACAGAACAGAGGAAAAAAGTTGGATAACTTTATTTTTAATTATTCATACAGATGGAATTATTCCTCTCATAATATTGTCACTCTCTGGAGAAGAGTCATTCAAATTTAATAATGGAGCAAGAGATAACCCTTTGGCTTAATTCAGTGCCTGTAAGTATTTAGAGAATGTGGCTCAATTATATGCCTGGATGTTTTCATTGATTTTGATTGACTGATGACCTTGCTGGACACAGGGGACAGTTTCAAAATTTATAATAGAGTATTTTTGTTTAGTTTTTGTAGATATTGGGTATTTCATTATGGACATTTTATTGTTGTTTTCTGTAGACTTGGTTTTGACTTATAGTGACAAAATTAAATTGTTAAAATCATGGCAGGACAAATGGAAAAAAAGATGAATGTAATGAATTGCGTTATTAATATTTGCTATCATAAAAAACAAGTATTAGTTATACACAGCTTTGAAGGAGGAAAAAACATGAAAAAAAGGCTGAAAGCATGTTTTTCCTTAACAAGTAACTTAAAAGCAATCATGAAAGGTAATTATTAGCAGAAAAATATTCCCTTAGTGTTCTCTCTTAAAAAGCTGGCCAATATCAAAAACAGTCAGTTTGTTAACAGTTAACATGAATCTTTTTGTTAACATGCCAGTATTGTTGATCCATGAAAAACACATTGCCAGAAATGTTGTATTTGGTACAGAGAAAGCACTTTTAAAAGATTTAAGGTCAACCTCGTAAGAAAATATTTATAATAAACATATCTGGAGGAAAAAAATGTGTCCTGAACATATCAGAATAAACACTGACCAGCAACTGCTTCTTTCGCCTCTTTCCATTATATGCTTACAGTGGTACTTGCTGAACACTGTCCTGGAAGTTCTACATGGCAGAATAATGTAGATAGCACCTTTCCTATACTAAAGAGTGTTGCCAGCAACCATTACAGCAACAGTTAATAGTCCTTCAAAATGTACTTTACAAAACTAAAGAGAAAGATAGGGAGGATACATTCTGAATATATAGGGGTATAATGGCTATGCTTGTATGTAGAGGGCATAACAGTTAGTGTACTTTCCTCTTCCTCTAGCCTTTTTTTGATCTTTAAAGTTCCTGCTCCAACAGATGGCAACCACTAGTCTGGTTCTAAAGGGAGACAGCCTTTCTACCCTCTATCTTTCTTTAAGGACAAAAGGGACTTTTTTGCTTCCCCAGGGCTACAGCTTGCTCCCCTGCCAATCACGAATCAGTGATTGAATTAGTGCCAGGTCTGCTAGCTGGTGCTTCCGCTGAACGACAGACAGATCCAGAGTAGAGATTAGGCGAGTGTGAAGTTCACACTACTTCAGAACTCCTCAGATGCATCTCTTTCTCCCAAGCTCTCAAAGGCACCTCAGAGAAAGAGAGCTCTTGCCTGACAGGCCCTGAATCGCCCAGCCTGTGCAGAATGCAAACTAGGCGGATGCCCATCTCTTCCTTCCCATCTCTCTATTAAAGAAAAAAACATAAATGCTACATTTAGGATTCAGTAGCTGTTCCCATGCAATTTCTAAAGAGTTCTTGGAGTTGGCAAGATAAGACTGCACACAAGATGTAGCCTATAGCAGAAATATGTCTGTATCAATGGTAGTATCTAGTCTAGAATATTTTGTGTAAAACTGAATGGAATATTAATGTACTTTAATCACAGATGGGTAATTAGCTAATCCATATTCCTGACCTCTAGTCTTGAGTTTATTGCTGTTGAGATGGGGACATTTCGAACATACAGAATTTCCTCTCTCCACTCTATCCTGGAGGAGATTTTGCAGATGTTTAAATCCAATGTCACACAGTCAAGTGTGGTGCAGATATCATGCTGAGAGCACACAAGAGAAATGCTTTGGAGACCAAACTAACAGAACACCCTCTAGCCTGACAAACAATTTAGGCAGCATCACTTCAATAATCCACAATCATCTCCCTGTTCATTTCCATTCCTCAAAACGAAAACAGAGGCTCATCTTACATGTCCACTGGTTCACCAATGATTTAAGAGGAGAGGCAAGTACAACAAAGGTGGTGTGTCTCTGAAATAAAAGGGTTTATGTAAGCTCTTCAAGAAAGAGAGGTGGTTCGTTTGACATGGTGTGGGGAGTTTTCCATGGACAAGTCTGGTCAAAGTCATGTACTTAAAAAGTAGCATGTTTATGTAGTGTACATATCAGAGAAATAATTTCAGAACCAAATGTATATAACCAAAGTACATTTTTTCAGGATTAACTACAATAAAGGCATTTGATATTGCATGAGATGAGACTAAATACTACCATCCAAAGATATTCTAATCTTATCCTAACTGATAAACTTCATAAAAAGAACTTTAAAAACTTTTCAGTTATGCATCTATTGTTTCTCGGATGCAGTCTTAGCTGATTATTTGATTGATGTTGATTGCTTGTGGTTAAAATATTCTTACTTGTTGGACTTCACACTGGTTCTTGGATTTAACACAGTAAAAGAAACAGTATTCTTATATACAACATGCCATGTAACTCCATCTTACGATAACTCGTAAGCTGGAGAAGAAATGGCATTGCACTCATTTAAAAGGTGCTCGTCTGGCCTGGAAAAATAGTTTATTGCTGTATAAGAAAGCCCTTTGCAAAGCTAGGACATCTTACTATTCCTCACTGATCGAGGAAAACAAGAACAAATCCAGGTTTCTTTTCAGCACTGTAGCCAGGCTGACAAAGAGTCAGAGCTCTGTTGAGCCAAACATTCCTTTAACTCTGACTAGTAATGACTTCATGAATTTCTTTACAAATAAAATTTTAACCATTAGAGAAAAAATTATTCACAGCTGTCCCACAGACGTATTGTTATCTACTGCAACTTTCAAAAATACAGATACTTATTTAAACTCTCTCTCTCTGATTGATCTTTCTGAGTTAACTTCAATAATTATTTCCTCTAAACCATCAACTTGTCTATTGGACCCCATCCCTACAAGATTGTTCAAAGAAGTCCTACCATTAATTAATGCTTCAATCTTAGATATACTCAATCTATCTTTA
>VUQI01034776.1:0-13561 GCA_015106735.1 Paratilapia polleni
TGCATCGCAGTTTGTTACGTATGGTCAGCAAAAGGGGGACCAACACAATATTAGACAGGTGGTCATAATGTTATACCTGATCAGTGTATGAAGTCCATATATGCAATTTTCAACAACTGCCCAATTGCCGTTTTTTCAGTGTACTTTGACATTGCTGTCTCGCTCTGCTCTCTTCTGTTTCTCCTCACCCCCAACCAGTCGCGGCAGATGGCTGCCCCTCCCTGAGCCTGGTTCTGCCTAAGGTTTCTTCCTGTTAAAAGGGAGTTTTTCCTTCCCACTGTTGCCAAGTGCTTGCTCATAGGGGGTCGTCTGATTGTTGGGGTTTTCTGTCTAATATTGTAGGGTCTTTACCCTAAAATATAAAGCGCCTTGAGGCGACTGTTGTTGTGATTTGGCGCTATATAAATAAAATTGAATTGAATTGAATTGAATTGAATTGCTTTTTTTGCAGCTGTGGCATCAAGCTAATTTGCTCGGTTTAGTAAATTTGGTCCTCTGTATGGTGGCCTTCTAGCATCTATAAATCTGAGTATGGGACATGAAAATTTTTACATTTGATGGTAGAACCAAAAAGCCTCATAAACCTCACCACTTTAGGCCTAGACTTGAAAAATTATAAAGTCAAATATGGAAACAAAAATCAAAAGAGACTGAAATATTACTCTCAGAGAACAATGAACCATTTTAAATGAATGACTCCTTGACCTTTGTCCTAGCACTACTCTCAGGACAAATATCACATTTCACTCCAGAAGTAAAATGGTAAACTTTTCTCTGAATGTTTGCTCGTTACCATTTGGCACACCCCCAAAAAACTTAAGTTATTGAATGTTTCTTTACAAATGTACAGTTATTTCATTGTATTTTTAATGCTACATTTACACAGTCCAACTTCTTAGCTTTTTATTAGCACCGTTTGTGGTTGACTCAAACCTATGGTAATGTAATCTAGGAAGTGTAGATTGTTACCTGCGGGGAGGTGAGTATGGTGGTGGGGGTTCGTGATGCTCCATCTTGGCAAAGTGAGTACTGGGGCTGGGGCTTTGGGAGAGTCCGGTGTGACTCATACCAGGGTCTGACAACCGCTGAAAACGTGTCATCATCTCAGCAAAGATGCTCTCAGGCATCTCCCCCTGTCTCAGGAATGGAGATGATAGTGGTTGATTATGATGGGGATGTGAGTTTGGATGCTCTGCTTCTCCATCTCTTCCAGCCACTGGCGAGCTGGCCATCTGCTTGAATTGTTCAGTTATTTCCTTCAGGGTTAGGTTGATATGGAGCTCTGGTCGCTTGCGGAAGGACTCTTTGCAGAGAGGACACTGGTAAGTCTTTGTGCTCCCTCCTCCTCCGTCCCAATAGGAGGAGATGCAGGATTGGCAGAAGCTGTGTCCACATGGTGTTGTGACTGGGTTGTTAAATACTTCCAGGCAGATCGAACAACTGAACTGGTCTTCAGACAGGAAAGCAGCAGGCAGTGCCATAGTCATTCAGTTTTAAGCTGCATATAGTGACAGATAGAAGATTGGAAAAAATATTGAACCAAATGGATTGGCAAACTATCTGATTAATGCCCCAGATATAAATCTTAAATGCTCTACTGTTAAAGTGTCTCAAAGCTAATTCTTATAAAGAACCATACTTTGGCAGAACTGGTTTGAGCTTGGAGATTTTTCATGGTAACTCCAAACTATATTCAAGCTGAAATGATCAACTTTAAATTATCTTTTTTAAATCTATCCACCCACCTATTGTTGAATGCATCAGCAGAGACACCCAGACCTCATCCTTTCTTGTCCTCATCCAATTTCCTTCATCTGCTATTGAGTTACTATCAGTCACGTCTATGAAAGATGGGAGAAATATTCCTTCCAGCAAGTCCTGGACCAACTGCTTATGTGATCTTATTGCTGTGGTCATTACCCAAAGTTCATGACCACAGGTGAGGGTAAGGATGTTGACCAACAGGCTAATCAAGAAATGGCCAAGATCCCTCTTCACCACTAATATGGTTCACTTTTCCCATGACTGATGAACAAGAACCTGGAATACATGAACTAGGATGCTGATAGTTTGGTTTTACTTATCCAGGCTGGATATTTATCTCTCAGATGAAGATAAATGTAATTCCTAATACCCCCAACTGTCCCCCTCAGCTATTATACTGATACTATTAAAATGATCTCACTGTCTCCAGTCCAAAGCTCCACTTCAGTGAAATCCATTAACAATCAAAAGTGAAAGACAAAAAGGTCCCTGAGAAGATTCAAGCCCCTTTTTGCTGTAAGGCAACTATGCTAACCATTGAGTCACCAGTGGTTAGCATGGCAACTTCAGAGCTGCTAAAAGTGAATATTTTAATCTGATTCTGTTTAAGTAAGATAAAATCTAAGTGTTATCTAAAACTAATTTATCTCCTAACCTAATTCATTAACTTTTTCAGAAGCACTGCTAGAGCTCTTGTCAGCATGCACATAACATGTCAGTCTGTCTATAGGAGTGTGCACTTCCTGCACTTAAACACACCAACACTAAACAATACAACAATACAGCGAAACAATACAAAAGGGCAGTTGCACAAGATCAAGAAATTCAGGCTTGGCTGGAACATTTCGACTCGAGTCTGTTGGCCAGGATGTCACCATTACATTTTAAATAAGACAGCGAACAACAATCCTGCAAGTCATTTCCTTGTCTCTTTACTCTATACTGTACCAAGATATTAGGTACCATCCTGAAAGTATAGGTTTAGTGATAGCCTGCTATATCTACATCCTTTACACCACACACAAAGTGAGCCACACTTCCGGACTGAGCGACAAGTTCTTTCATTACCATAGACACAAAGTAAGAATACCCATTTCTACTTTGTGTACAGAAACATAACAAATCCAAAAATAGTTCCAACAAATTTGCTCATGTTTAAAAATTATTCTATAACATTTTTTTTTTTTTTTTATTTACCAAGACTGGACCATTACAGAAGTAGTCTTCTAAGCAGGGCATTTTGCATATGCTGAGAACTGCAGCTGAAACTTGGTTTGTCCATTTAGTCACATCCACATGATTTTTAAAGTAAAAGAAAAAGTAAATCCAACATAGCTATGGAGAATTTATGATTCTGACAAGCTGGAGGTTATATATTTGTGTCATATAAGCACATAGCTGACGTTCCACATTATACTATACAACTATACTGTCTGTGAACACACTTGAAAAATAACTCCCATGTCCCTGAAGGAGCTTTATCGAGTCTGTGAAAAGAACCCTGCTTATGTCACAGTGACCTCATCAGGGGTTATCTCAGTTTGTTTATTTTGGGTGTTCGCTTTGAAACATTACCAGGCAGAATTAGGCTGTCATGTTAAATTAGCAGAATGGGAAGTTTAAAATTTAGAATTTTCTTGCTTGAGTCACTTTAGACTAAAAATCAGGATGTCTCTGCCTCTGCTGGTTTTTATACAACATTCCAAAAAAGGTGGAACACTGTAAAATGTAAATATAAACAGAATCTTTTATTAACAAACAGTTCCAAGCCAGCATCTATGATGATATGGGGGTAACCTACTGCACAGGTAACTTGCACATATGTGAAGGCCCTATTAATGCTGAATGATATATAAAGTTTTTGGAGCAGCCAGAAGGAAATTTGTCTCATCAATTCCCAAACACTTACAAAGAGGTGTTAAAAGAAGAGGTGATTCAACGCAGTGGGAAAACTGCTCATTTCCCAACTTTTATTGAAACATGTTACTAGCATTAAATTTAAATAATAATAAAATGGAGTCCACCTGTGGTAAAGTAAATTGATTGGACATCATTTGGAAAGACACACACCTCTCTATAGAAGGAGTCACAGCTGACAATGCATATCAGAGCAAAAATTTTCAAATGCAAGGGAGAAGGGCCTTAGTGAGAGAGGTGGTCATGCTGACTGAGCTCCAGAGATCCTGTGTGGAGATGGGACTAAGTTCCAGAAGGACAACCATCACTGCAGCCATCCACACATCTGGACTTTATGGCAGAGTGGCTAGACGGAAGCCTCTCCTCAGTGCAAAACACATGAAAGCCCACTTGGAGTTTGCAAAAAAGCATGTGAAGGACTCTCAGACTGTGAGGAACAAGATTCTCTGGTCTGATGAAACCAAGACTGAACTGTTTAGCCTCAATTCTAAACGTTATGTCTGGAGGAAACCAGGCACCGCTTATCACCTACCCAATACCATCCCAACAGTGAAGCATGGTGGTGGCAGCGTCATGCTGTGGGGGTGTTTTTCAGCAGCAGGGACTGAGAGACTGGTCAAGCTTGAGTCAAAGCTGAATGGAGCAAAGTACAGAAATATCCTCAATGAAAACCTGTTCCACAGTGTTCAGGACCTCAGACTGGGCTGAAGGTTCACCTTCCAACATGACAATGACCCTAAGCACACAGCGAAGACAACACAGGAGTGGCTTAGGGTGGCCCAGCCAGAGGCCTGAACTGAACCCTTTTCACATCTCTGGAGAGACTTAAAAATCGCATCCATCCAACCTGACTGAGCTTGAGAGGATTTGCAAAGAAGAATGACAGAAAATCCCCCAATCCAGGTGTGCAAAGTTTGTTGCATCATGATCAAAAAGACTCAAGGCTGTAATTGCTGCCAAAGGTGCTTCAACTAAGTAAGGGGTCTGACTACTTGTAAATGAGATATTTAAGTTTTTTCTTTTTACTAAATTTACAAAGCATGCTAAAATTCTGTTTTCAATTTGTCGTGATGGGGTACTGAGTGTAGATTATTGAGAAAAAAAAAAGAAATTAAATGATTGTAGCATCAGGCTGCAACATAACAAAATTGAAAATACTTTCTGAACCCACTGCATACAGGCTCTAAATCATTGTATTCTTTCTTTTAATTGCATCTTAAGTGGTGTCACCATTTTTTTTACAAACAAAATAGGAGCTGAGTTGACGTGAATACTCAACTTTGTAATGATCTCTGAGACTACTGACTTTTGCAACACATTTTGTTTGCAGTATATTTAGCAGTCAGAGCTGCTAAACAAACACAGAAGTACAATAGGCAGAAATTTCAAATATGAGAATATGTAATAAATGGATTCACATACTTTTAGGTAGTTTTTGTTATGATTGTTCCAGAAACACCAAATATGGTTTGCTGGAAAGGTATGACTGTGTTGAATCCAGCAATATATCATATGTGTCTGTATCAGGTATGTTCGTTGTTTTACATTAAAAAGTGTATGACGTGGCCAGAGTCATGGTCCCTGAGTAACATTATTAAGATTTCTCATAGATTTTCTGTATTTTGTAAGTGAAACTGTGTAAGTTAACAAAACTGCTAGCAGAGCACATCTGTCTAGCCTAACATGTGGTTAACATTCTGCTATAAAACTATATTTCACATGTGATGTCCTGATTAATGTGCTCTAAGTACAACTGTACATTAACAATATTTGTTTTATCATTTCTTGTTAGCTAAGTTAACTAAAATAGTGTTGAACACTGAATGTTATCATTAATGTAAACTGTAATTCTTATTTAGAGAAACTGTGTTATTAGTAAAAAGCAACTAAGCTGAACTGGCATATGGTCAGTATGTTAATGTATGGTAATTTGTTCTTTTTGTTTCCCTTCATAGGTCTTATGGTGTGATCAGAGCGTGGAGCCACAGCATCTTGTATTTGCTCATCAATAAATCTTTTGTTAATAATGCAGTAGAAACATGTAGGTAATCCAGGTAATCATCACACTTCTTGAGGTTTGCTTTAATAGGTTATTAACATGGAACTGGATAGAAACAGGTAGTTTTGTATTTTGCAGCCCTGATTCCAGGTTATTATACATAAACTACCACACATGTTTGAGTATTGCTAATTGGTTTTGCCTCATAGGCATATGTTTATTTCCACATTATTACCCCCAGTTGCTGTGCTGTTATTACCCAATTATTGTACCCATAAATGTCAATATAATATTACTCAGCTATAACCACTGTTGATACAAGATAATTAGTTGGATATTACTTGCTATTTCTACATTATTACCTTCTTGTTTACACCTTATTACCCCACTATTACCACATTATTCCCAAGCTGTACTAGAAAGTGCTGCCACATATGCATATACATTCTTAATAATGACACAAACATAAACTTGATTGCAAGTTTAACAATGCACGAATCCTATAGGCAGGTAAAGAATCAAAATAAACAATATAAAAAACATTTTCCGCAGCTTTCTGTTTCTGAGGATCTAATAACACAAGCAGACATGCAAACAGCTGCAGTACAGGTAGCACCACTTTGCCATTGCTGAGCCATTGCTAAGGCATTTAGTAAACATTCTGAACATAGTAATCATAGCTGTATATGGACGAAATGAGAGTTGTAGTGTGTCTTAATGCTTCCTTAGTGATCAAAGAACTTGATAAAGATTTATAAAAATGTAATGTGCAAACTACAACAGCAAGATCCTGACTGTGACACTTTATGTACATGTAATTATCCTGGCTCTTTAAAATTATTGCTGGTTAACCTATGATCAAAGTGAAAAAAATGTTTTGTTTTGTTCTTTCAGTCACCACCCACAGATACAATGTGACCAGTTTCAGGTGGAGAAAAAATTTACAGAGTACTAAAAGGAAAAAGAAATTGCATGACAACATTTTTAGAGGCTGAGAGAGAATTGTGGGTGGAAAACACTAATGTACATGCACAGAAGGCCACAACATGTGCAAGCAAATCTGGAAGCTTGTGTGCTGGTTAAGTACTTTTCATTTAAGTTGTGTGGGTGCTATCTTTGGGTCCAGTGAGGAGTTCTTAATTCATTCAGTTGCAGCTGAATACTCACTTTGCTTAGGAAAAGTTCCTAACTGAGTAAAGTAACCCTGAATATCTGCATGGTAGTCACAGTAAGCTGGTGGAATTCTCTAAAAACTAAGGAAAAGTGCTTCAATGCTTTCTTTATTACACCCTTTACTATAGAATACACTGGATTTGTAAAAGAAAAGAAGATAATGCCATCCCACATTTCAAAGCGACACACCATTTGACTGTTGTTGAAAAGACTGACGATGCAGACATCATTTAAATTACTGAAGTTTTTTCCATCTTACATCATAATTTGGTAATGTGTTCTGAACATTGAGCACTCTGTTAAACACAACGGCAAAGTATGAACTTTATACATCGCTAGTTGTGTTTCTTCTAATGTGAATTTTTTTTTCTCTTTTAAATCCAGCCTTGGAAAAGAAGTGATATTTTTGCATATTTTTCTACATTAAACAAAAAAAGCCAGAACACATTGAAGTGAAAGTGTGGTTCTTAGGTATTTCTGTTGAGTGATTTTCACAACTCCAAAGTCCCCTATAAACTTTCTTAAGACATAAAGAACCACAACCTTCTTTCCACTTTACATGTGGTTGCCTTTCTCTGCTTATTTCTTTGACATTATCATGAAGCCTGCTAGACAGAGTGGGGATATTAGAAAGTACACACATATCTAAACTTGATTCTCTTTGTTCTCATGTGTTGAGTGTGCTTTGAGGTTATGCAACACAGCTTGACATCACCTGTTAGCAGCGCCATTCTCAGAAGTTGCATAGTGGGGCCATTCATATGTTAAGCTGCTTAACACTGAAACTGTAAAGCTGAAATGTAAACAGGCTGGGGCCTCCCTGCATGTTATCTTTCATTCTTGACTTTACATTAAGTGAGCAGATATTTTTGTACAGAATAAGTCTATTGAACAGTGTTGTGAAAGATGAGATTTGTGCTTTCTCCACCAACACCCATTAAGTGGCTTTTCACACACTTTCACAAATTGCTCACAATCATCCATCTAAAGGTAAAACATAACACCTGAGTGTAACCATGCACTGGACTGTAACTGGACTGTTCTAATGATGGAGCATTAAGTACCAGTACTTACTGTACATATGGCCAAATACAAATACTTACTTTGACATAACACAGAGAGAGAAGAAGAAGAAAGCTTATTGCAAATGCTCTACTGGCTGCTGTGTAGTCCATTAGCATGGACAAATCCTATCCAGAAACTAACTTCATAAGCACACAGATTCCTACTGACATTCCACAATTTATATCTTAGTTAACATGCCTTACCTGCTTGTGAGGACTGAAAAAGTTTCAAAGGAGAGTTTATATGAGCATATGTACAAGACGTTCGCAGTGGTGAGTGTTCCTCTCTTTCCCTTGCAAACTTTTACCTCCTCCTGTCAGACTGGATTGTAGTTGTCGCATTCTTGTCCTTTTTCCTTCCTTCATTGTGCTGTTGATCCCTCCCCCCCAAGATTTATCCAAACAGACCTGCTCAACAGGTACAGCTGTACAAACATGGTATTTTAAATAACCTGTCTCTCACAACTCTTTCGCAAGCACTTATTCTATTTAGATAAGGTACATGCAAATTTTCCTTATCCTTTAAAAGAAACATATAGGAAACATGATGAAATGTCCACACAGAAATTGTGTAATAGCTGACTCATTTGTGGGTAAATCAGGATCAAGTGCCCTATAGAGCCACTTTGTCGAACACTCTGAAATGAAGTGCTCTTGTGTTCCCTGACAGTGGTAGAAAATGTGATAGTCCCCTGTAAAGTACTGACGCTAGAATATGTCATGCAGTGTATGGAAAATATGCATTATGTGTATTTTCTAAGTTGTTTTTTGTTGTTATACATGTACCAGAACATATTTTGCCTTCAGCTGATATCCCTGCAGAAGCAGTTTGCAGACAGTAAGGTAAGCTGATTTTGAGCCAACATAACTTCTGTTTTCTCTAGCTCAGGATGTAGAGCCCATCCAATAGTGTTTTCTTCCTGGTTCAAAAAGGACGTTTGATTTTATTTATTTATTTAGGGGTTGACAGCCATCTTGAAAATGGCCTCCATGAAAGATTTCCAGCATATTTTACATAATCGTCTGCACTAGATCAAAACAAATGGAGTGATATCTTGGGAGAATAGTGTTCATTGATCAAGTGGTATTCCAGAGAATTGGAGAATCAGTACAAATTTGCATTGAAGGTGGTCTGGTGGTAATTGGTGGCCCAACATCTCACTAAGACATTGCATGTTGGACTTTTTGATTTCCCACTCATCTATGTGATAGACCAACACTGACAGACATATTCGTTTTTTTTCTGCATACAAAAGACCTCCCTCTCAAAAGAAGTTTTGACTTTACCTAAAAGGAAAATCATAACAATTCTAATAAAAATATTTTTAACCATAGCATGTATATTTTTTCATTTTATTTATTTATTTCCCAAAAAAAATTGCTAACAGGAGTATAGTAGTTGATATTGTACTTTTGATTCAGCCACCCAACTCTCACCTTGTAAAGAAGAAGAAAAAAAAAAAAAAGAAAAAAGTTCAGTAAAAACATTTTATTGATTGTGCACAGTTCTTGCTGGAAACCATCTTCCACTGTACAGTTTCTGTCATTAATCTTATCAATATGAGATGCAATCAAAAAAATTCAGCATGCTCACCCATAAGACCCCAAAATAAATATCAGATTTAAATGTGGCTGCAACACTGTTGAAGGTAATCTCTTTATGTACCTGTTAAGAGTGCTCATGCTATTTTCAGATCACTCCTTCAAACTTTTAAATCACGTTGGGAAGAACGTCACAGGGAGTCAAATGAGGTGAGTAGGGTGGCGGGGGAGGGTGTGTGTGTGTGTGTGTCAAACAATGATCTTGTTAGTATGTCCAAATCCTCAGTGCCCTCAGTGTCTTTACAATATGCTGTGACCAGGTGCACAAAGGCACATACCACAGTTCAGGTTGTTTGACCAAATGTTCACACACACAGAGGTTCAAAATGTTACAGCTGAACTCTAAATTGACAGTCTGAGGGGACAAATTCATGGTCCACAACCATTCAAAGATGAATGTCCAATAGAAGTATGAGCATGCTTCTGGTCACACTCATGACACCTTCTGATACAATGCAGATTCTACAGCTGAAGGCTCTCTGAGTTGTAGCCTGAGACTGGCTCTCATCACCAGTGACGATCCTCAACACGAATGTTGGGTCACCTTGACATGGAGGCTGATGTTTGCTCTCTGTGCAAGCATAAGGTCTGTGCTGAAATTGCAACTAGACTTGGAAGGAGAGATCAGAAAAGAGCAAGGAGATCCCCTTGTATGGGAGACTGTCCAAATTCAAATCAGGTAAAGCTTTTTCTTTTCATGGGTGGAGTTGCTAAAGTTTTCAATCAAACCTTAAACATGAAAAAACAACTTAACAGCACAAGTTTAAACTCAGTTGACAAAATATCTACACCAATATGATAATCTGGACCCTTTGTTGTTAGTAACGAGACAACACAAAAAGCAGAGGAAAGGCAGAATTCAGCCAAAGTTTCATGACCACATTCAGCTGGAGTCAGGCTTGGCAGACTCTTGTTGTTTTGGGGGTCTTCAAGTATTTCTAGAATGACGTGAACAAGAAAACAGATTAGACCGGATAATTCCAAATTCTTTGTGACCAAACAAATGTGGATAAATCTGCAAGTAATACAATTTGTTATAAATAGAACCAAAACTATAAAAGAGACTGGAAAAAGTCATGAATTTTATCTTACTGACAAATCCTAAATAAGCAAAGTTTATTTTAGTTTTAGGCTTTTTTTGGTCACTTTAGTGCACCTGAAATCCTCAGGCCATTTAAGGGAGGAACTTTCAGTCCCTACTTATTTACAGGCACAATCAGACTGGGAATAAGCAGTAGACAAAAATCAAAATTAGTTATATCTTAATATATCCACACAAATAACTGTTTGTGTGCGACTTGGCTACCTGCAGGTTCTCGTAGTGTTTGCGGGTTTTGCAGTGGCTGATCTCAGCCTCCTTGGCTCCACTGAAGAATCGACTGCACACCTTACAGAAGAAACCCGTCTTTGGGACCAAGTACTCCATACCTGTGGATGGAGACATACACATACACGTAAATGATTGCTAGGCAGTGAAACTCAAAATAAATATAAACAAGAGGCACTTAATCATTGTATGTCTTGCCATAATTTCCACTGTAAAACCTAACAAAAGCATGTGCTTCATGTGGAGTAGCTGTGGTGTGAGTGCTGTGTCTATTTTATGAGCATTAATGCAGAAAATCTGCTACCTCCAGGAGTTAAACTGTTTACCTTCGTTTTTTTAAATTTATTTAAATTTTTTTTTTAAAAACATAGTCACATGAATGTGTCTAACGCCACATCACGTCCCACATACAGTACAATTTTGGAAGGACATTTAAACAGCCACGAATGAGCCATGGTAAAACACAGAAGCATCTTACCAATTGGGTTGCTGGGATCAAAAGGAGGGAGGGAATCTTTTGTTTTCCTGGAGGTTTCCATCTTTGTCTTCACACTCTCCTCTTCATTGTTGGTGGTATTTTCAGACTGCTCCTGTTTTCCTGTGACAGACAAACAGATATTAAAAAGTGCAACAGGGTTTTGCTCAACATGACTATCCCACTGACCTAGAAGTGATTTTTCAAATGGGCTCCAGATTTGTAGATGTGTATCCCAGCTGGACACCATCAGCAAATCACTGAGCTATTGCTTTGCATTAAGGTGCTAAATGTAACAAACTGAAATCAAATCCACCTTACCTGTTTCTGCAGCTGCATCTCTCTTCTCTTTGTTCTCTTGATCTTGCACCTTCCCATGTTCCTCCTGTTTGTTTGACCCTACCTTCTCCTCATCAACTGACTCACTGTGTTTGAGAGGATCCTCCTCATTCTCATCTTGAGTTCTTTCTGCAGTCACCACAGCTGCCCCTGAGGAGGGGGCAGCTGAAGCTGCAGGGACAGGGATGTTAAGACTTTCGTCCTCCGGGGTGGACTCAGCAGTCAGTGAGGTGTCTAAAGAGCAATGACAGATTTCAGCTTAAAATATCCCATCTAGAAAAAGGCTGCAAAAACCACAATTTGTTTAAAGTACCTAGCTCAGGGGTAACGTCAGACCCAGGTGGTTCCGGTTCAGATGTTGGCACATGTGTTTGCCTGGGAGCAGGGTCAGCTTGTGAAGCTGGTGACAGGGACATAGCAGCACCAGGGACTAGATTAGGCGTTACATCTGGCAATGCAGAACTGGTCTGGCCTGTAATCACGGTCACATGTCCACACTCAGAGGTGAGCTCATCGGACTTCTCCAGGATTGCTGTGACCTCCATGGGTACGTCCTAGAAGCAGAAAAGAAGAAGAGACGCATGATTTCAATTTCAATTTTATTTATATAGCGCCAAATCACAACAACAGGGGCCTCAAGGCGCTTTATATTTTAGGGTAAAGACCCTACAAGATTTTATCACCCTGCAGAAAAAAAAAAGTCTGTCACACAGACTCAGGTTCCACCTCCATGTGCAAATGACATTTTGTTTAAGTCAAAAAGAGTAAACAACAGCAAAACCACATTATAAACACTCATTTGGTGCTGCTGTTTATTTCTAAGGTGACAGCTGCACATTAGAGTCTGAAAATTTAAACTGGATACATTTAAACATTAAAGGTTACAGTCACATAGTCTAATAAAGGAGATGCGGAAATTGCTTTAGTCTGCCGGCCGATCAAAGTAAAATTAATTTTATTAATTGAATAAGTATTCTTGGTGTGTGTTCTGTGCTGCAATTCCAGCAGTGTAAGAGACTTCGCAGCAAGTTAGAATCCATTATAACAATAGTTATACATTTTCTGCATCAATAAATTAATACATGCACTTTCCCATGACAATGCACAATTTGTGCTTCATTCAGGGTTTCTGTAAGGTACAGCTTAACAACTTGCACATATAAAATGTATTCCCCCAGCAGATATCTACAGCCCTGGAAAAAATTAAGAGACCACTGCAAAATGATCAGTTTCTCTGATTTTGCTATTTATAGCTATATGTTTGAGTAAAATGAACATTTTTGTTTTATTCTATAAACTACTGACAACATAACTCCCAAATTTTAAATATAAATATTTTCATTTAGAGCATGTATTTGCAGAAAATGAAAAATGGTCAAAATACCAAAAAGTGTTTTCAGACCTCAAATAATGCCAAAAAAACCCCCCCAAAAAAAAAAACCAAAAAATGAAGTTCATTCATTTTTAAACAACACATTACAAATGTTTTAACTTAGGAAGTGTTCAGAAATCAATATTTGGTGGAATAACCCTGATTTGTAATCACAGCTTTCATGCGTCTTGGCATGCTCTCCACCAGTCTTTCACATTGCTGTTGGGTGACTTTATGCCATTCCTGGTGCAAGAATTCAAGCAGCTCAGCTTTGTTTGATGGCTTGTGACCATCCATCTTCCTCTTGATCACATTCCAGAGGTTTTCAATGGGGTTCGGGTCTGGAGATTGGGCTGGCCATGACAAGGTCTTGATCTGGTGGTCCTTCATCCACACCTTGATCGACCTAGCTGTGTGGGATGGAGCATTGTCCTGCTGGAAAAACCAGTCCTCAGAGTTGGGGAACATTGTCAGAGCAGAAGGCAGCAAGTTTTCTTCCAGGATAACCTTGTACGTGGCTATGAAGAAG
>VUQI01034782.1:6818-27309 GCA_015106735.1 Paratilapia polleni
TCACGGCAGATGGCTGCCCCTCCCTGAGCCTGGTTCTGCCGGAGGTTTCTTCCTGTTAAAAGGGAGTTTTTCCTTCCCACTGTTGCCAAGTGCTTGCTCATAGGGGGTCGTCTGACAGTTAGGGTTTTCTGTCTAATATTGTAGGGTCTTTACCCTAAAATATAAAGCGCCTTGAGGTGACTGTTGTTGTGATTTGGCGCTATATAAATAAAATTGAATTGAATTGAATCTCTCAGGTCCTCTGTCAGGTTTTGCTGGATTTTCTTTCCTATTTCTTAAGGACATGACTTTCAGATAATGTTCATCTGTAGATAGTTTTTTAGGCCTGCCACTTCTTCTTGTCCTCCCACTTGTCCAGTTTCCTCAAATTTTTTAAGGACACACTGCCCACCATGCTGAGATTTGCCACATTTTCAGCTAACAGCTCTTTGGGAATCACGTTGTTAGTATAAAAATACTATTTTATTCCTGTCAAACTGTGTTATCTTTGGCATTTTTTTGTGTGTGTGGATTCAGGTAAAGAAATGGGAGCAAATTCTGTCTTTTGCACCACACTGTTAGTAACAAAGTGCCTAAAGATACAATTTAAAATTTGTTCTTTGCTAAGTTATGTGTAGACAACACTGGTTCATCCCTCGAGTTAGGTGCCTTTTTATGCTTGAATAATTCATAGCTCAGTGTTAAACGGCTTAACAAACAAAAACATATTCCTCTGAAAATGGTCAGGTACAAGGACTGGACTGAAAATGAGTGAAAAAGCAGCCAATGTCCAAAGAACAACTTTGAAAGACCTTCAGAAAGCCCGGCCTCCTTGGAAGCAAAATATAAAGAAACGAGACTTTTACAGTACTGTATGTTCATCGAAGCCTCTCATAGAACTGAAATCTGTCCAAATAACCTCTTTCATGCTTTCTATTAAGCAATAAATCAAAACGTCAAAACTTTTAAAATATTTTATTAAGAACCTTGAATGAAAAAACACGAGCGCATTAAAGTGCAGCAGAAAGTTAAAAAAACATCTGTCAATAAAAAATACTCCAGTTACTCAAAGTGGAAAGCTAGAAAATGCAGACTGCGTGCTTTGATTTATGATTTTAAAAGCAAACTTAAGTCAGTCAACTCTGAATATAATTTACAGGAAGGAAAAAAATGTAAAAAGTGGAGGATATTGGCAACTTTACAAAAATCGATTTAGATGTTACAATGCGTGTATAAATGTGTATAAACTCTTACTAAGACAGTCTACAAAGTCATTTGATGTAGAAGTATTTAAATGCACTCCTAGACCCAGTTTGCACCTGGTACTAACACGCAATGTGTATCCAGATAAACTATCTCTATGAGGGAAAATGCATGTTGACAGGATACGATCGAATCAGCCATACCAATCTACCTGTGTGACGACATTCAAAAGAAAATATTTCAGACCCAGTCAAACAGTCAGACAAAAGCCACAGATAGTGGCAGCAGTATGTGCTCAGCAGTGCTTAAAAACAAAGTCAGAGTCATTTTTACCTGGGCGGAACAATGTTTGCTAACAAGTCAGTGAGCCATGCCTAGCTAATATGTGTACTGCATTGATATGAAAGTGTTGGCACAACCTGGATAATGAGAACTTTTAAATACAAAAGGCCACATCGTACATCATTATGTGTGCGCATATCTGGATACAGATCGATGTTAATACCAGGTGTAAATAAGGTGCAAATGTTGATTTAAATTCTGTCAACAGGCACACTGTTGAAGCCAGGACAATATTACATTTATACAGTATACAGGACATTAGTCTAAAAAGAATGTAATGTAAAAAAAAAAAAAGAAGAAATGCTGAGTGATCATTTTGGCAGACTTAATGCTGAATAAAAATCTGAGCTCCATGGTCAGCACCACAGTGCTTTAGGCCCATAGCAGCTGCAGCTGTATCCTTGGTCCTGGTGTTTTATCACTTGCTGGATGCAAACACTGTGAAAAAGAATAAAAAAATTTAAAAAAAGTCAGGTTTAGTATTCTGAAGCTTTCTAAGATGCTCAAGGTCAACACATTCAGGAAAACTCAGGTTTCTTAGAATCAGTAATGTTATCAAGAAAACATCATGAGGAAACGAGTTCAGAGTATTCAGAAACCGGCAAACAGATACTGCTAACTTAATATTCTCCTAATGGAGTGTGTGTTGTGTGTTTTTCCTCAGAGTAACTCCTGAAGGACTGAAAGAGTGAACTCACTTCTCTCTCTCAGGCCTTGTCCAAAGCTGTGTACCAGTTTGATGAGGCCCCAGAATAAAACCACTTTGATCACCAGTGAAATCAAAGCCCCGGTGACAGCAGCTGCTTCCACGGTGTACGTCTTGTCCTGGAACCATTTTTCTACCACCTGCGATTAAAGCAAACCATTGTTTCCCTGCAGGCACCCGTTTCTGAACGTACAGCTCATCCAAACCAGTGAACACCAACATGCAGTGTCATCCTCACATCACAGAGACCAGCGTCTCTGTGATGTGAGGATGTGCTTTAATGAAGTGGATCTGTTTGAGCAGCGATGTCATGTCGTAAAATGAACTGAAATGCTGCTCGTGGGACACTGTGGAAAACAACTAAGTATGTTTATTTAAGTACTCCACTAACTGCAATTATTTGACAACTGTAGTTCAAAAAAAAAAAGAGAAACAAGTCGGACACAACAGACCCCGATGTTAAAACTCTACAGCAGAAATAAATGTATTTACTCACTGGAACAAAAATGTTTGAGTGTCTGCAGCTAATTTCCCCATTTATGACACCCAAACGGAGAATGGATTTAAACATAACTGTTTTGGTTACGTTAAAAGCAGGACCAACTTTATGAATAAGTAATGATATGATTGCTTTGAGTGACATTTCACATTTTTGAGTGGCTAAATCTCATAAACCCAAACTTTAGTCACAACAGAACACAGAAAACAAATGTTTAAATGGAGAAAATGCACCATTTTAAGAAAAAAAAAAAAAAGGTCATTTTGAATTTGATGGATTTTTTGAATTTGAAGTTGGGACAGGGCCATGTTTATCAAAGTGTAGCATCCCCTCTTCTTTTAACAACAGTCCATAAACGTCTGAGAACTGAGGAGACCAGTTGCTGGACTTTTGGGCGAGGAATGTTGTCCCCTTCTTGTCTGGTACAGGATTCCAGCTGCTTAGCAGTCCTGGGTGTTCTCTGTCATATTTTTCATTTCATGATGCACCAAATGTTTTCAGTTGATGAAAGGTCTGGACCGCAGGCAGACCAGCTCAGCACCGAAATTCTTCTACTACAAAGTCATGCTGCTGTAATAGATGCAGTGTGCAGTTTAGCATTGTCTTGCTGAAATATGGAAGGCCTTCCACGAAAAAGATGTCATCTGGTTGAGAGCATATGTTGCTCTAAAACCTGTATATACCTTTCATTGATGGTGCCTTTCCAGATGTGCAAGCTGCCGATTCCATTGATACTAATGCTCATTATTCTGAAATTGTCCCACAATTTGTAGATACAGTTTTTTTTTGTTGCAGACTGTGAACCTCTGCCCATCTTTACTTCTGAGAAACTCTGCCTCTCTAAGATGCTCTTTTTATACCCAATCATGTTACTTACCTGTGGGCAGTTAACCTAATTAGCTGCAAAATGTTCTTCCAGTTGGTTTTTTTTTCTGGACCACTTACTTTTCCAGCCTTTTGTTGCCCCCGTCCCAACTTTTTTGAGACGTGTTCCTGCCAGCAAATTCAAAATGGGCTGATGTTTTTTCTAAAAATGGTGCATTTTCTCAGTTTAAACATTTATTTTCTATGTTCTACTGTGAATAAAACATGGGTGGAACTGGGGTTATAACTGTACAAAAACTAAAGTGTAAACAAGTTGTGGTTGTTTGGAGGAGCACATTCTGGAGTACAGCTAGCGATTCCAGGGACTATTTTTGAGAAACTAAATTTGGAAGGTGACCAAATGCCTAAAAAAGTGAAACAGCCAAAGCTAACAATAACCTAAACCTTCTGATATGTTATTCCTCTGTGTCATAGAGTGACATGCAGATTAACCCTTCTACTCACAAAAAACATAAAATGTGTATTAATCCTCAACAGAAAATAGTCCCCAATAAAGGCACTGCATTGGGTCATGTTTGAGTAACATTTACTAAAAACGAAAGTATCCAGATGTTATAGAAAGTTACTAAGGCCTCGAAATAAACAGAGCTGTATGGCAGACTTTGGGAAAGTCGTTCCTAAGCCATTTATGCAGGATCGCCATTATTAGTAAGACTCACTCCACTTCAGAAAGCCCACTCATACAGACTGAAAACAAAAAAAAATCTAAATATCTGAATAAATGAGGGAAAACTCATCATCATCATCATCAGCCTACCATGTACATCAGATACACAAAGAATGCCACTTGAAGAAAGTTCTGCACCATGAAGATCCAAACCAAAACCTTGGCTTCCTTTAAAACCTGAAAAAAAAAAAAACAAGTGGTTACAGCGGGCTGCTTTTGAGCGTGTGACTGTTCACAGTGCATCCTATGTTTGTTTGGTTGTTTTTTTGTTTGGTTTTTTTTTTTGGTTTATTGTCTCTTGGTGTGACCAGATGATGCATGAAAAGGGCTCACCGCGACAGCGCCTACAATAGCAGTCAGGATGGCCCAGAACACTCCGACACCCGCGATTATGTAGTTGGCAGAAGACACGGCCAGGCTTGTCGTTACGATCAGGATGCACAGGCACAACTGAAACGTTCACACCAACAGCACAACATCATGAAGCTGGTCGACAGTTCTGTTAAAAAGAAACTTGCATTTTCTTTTCTCTTCTAGAGCAGAAACATTAAATAAGCACATGACGAGGAACGCGCGCAATCACACACGCTGCATGTGCAAATACCAAATGTTTCTACTGGGAAAAAAAACGAACTAACTAAAAAACTAAGGAACGCGCACGTACCTGAGCCTGCAGGTCAAAGGTCACCATGGAGAAACAGAGATTTAGCAGGAAATACTGCTCTTGAAGGCGCTCCAAGGCCCCGCCCACACGGAATGCCATCATGTTTGGCCTCTGGATGAGCAGCACTGTGCAAACGACGTGAATGACGCCCAGGGTTACGATGCACACAAAACGCACCTGCGACACAAACAGATCGCAGTTTGTGCTTCAACTTTCTGTGAAGTGCAAAAATTGGAACCTCTCCAGTTATTGCATCGGGTCATTCTCCTATCATTCTATCATCTGCCAGTAACAGAATACACACCATGGTAATGTTAGTGTTTCGCATGAATTAAAACCAAAGTCCAAAGAAAGGTAAAAAAAATAAATAAATAACAGATGTTGCTAAATGAAAATTTACTGAAGGGAACACAAATGTCTTCATCAAAAGTCAAGTCAATGCAGTCAGTAGCAGCCAGGCAGCTGAACTAAAACCTGTCAAAGTCGTAGTGCTCCTTTGGTTTTATCCTCAGTGAACTCTGGTAGATATTTCATTTATCCAGTGCTTGTTGAGATGTTTCAATTTGTAGAAATGTGGCCTTATTCAATGCATGAATCAGTAGCTACATATCACGGACAGTCTACTGTTGGGGCTTTACATACTTTTAAACAGAAGAAACACTGGTGGAAATAACAGAGGTGTTTTTCCTTCTACATCTGTCCAAATCTCACATTTGCCACCTTAGCTTTCACCATATTGAGGCAAATGAGAAATATAGATGAGTTAGGTTCAGCAAACACCAGCAAACAGCCATAACCATCAACTTGCAGTCTTCGACATTCACAGACATAAATCTATGCTCACACCCAGAACTGACTGATACATACAGCTACAGTGACATCAAGTGGTGGAACCATAACTCATTTAAACATGAAGTAATCATACATGGATATTGAATCATTTCTGTCTTTTTTACTCCCCTGTCTTCTTGGCAGAGGCTGTATGCAGCCTGAGATTACACTATTCACAGCTGAGAAATATACAGTCAGGTTTGCAACTATTTGGACAAAGACACATTTTTTGTAGTTTTGTCTCTGTACACCACCACAGTGGATTTTAAATCAAACAATCAAGATGTAATTGAAGTGCAGACTTTCAGCTGGGTTTAATAAAAGCATTGCATCAACTGTTTAGGAATTACAGCCATTTTCATACACAGTCCCTCATTTTCAGAGCCTCAGAAGTAACTGGAAAACTGACTGACAAGCAGTTTCATGACCAGGTGAAGTCTGTTCCCTCATTATTTCATAACAAATTAAGCAGCTAAAAAATCTGGAGTTGACTCCAAGTGTTTAACTTGCATTTTGTAGCTGTTCACTGGAACTCTCAATATGAGGCCCAAAGAGATGCTGACACAAGTGCAGGAGACCATTGTTAGACTGAAAAACCAAAATACACCTTTCAGAGAGATAGCAAAAATTTTAGGAGTGGCCAAAACAACAATCTCGTTCATTCTTAAAAAAGAAGGAATGCACTGACCAGCTCAGTAACACCAAAAGACCACAGAAGACAACTGAAGTGGATAATAGCAAATTTCTTCTTTGGAAACACAGCATTTGGTGATGTCCATGGGATCCAGACTTCAGGCAGTCAAAAAACATTCATCCAGTTATTCAAAACAATCATATTCAAAATTGTTTGTATGTCCAATGACTTTTGAGATAGAAAATGTGGGACTATTTATAAAAATGGCTGTAATTCCAGTTCCATCAAAAGTTAATGCAATATTTTTGTTAAACCCCTTGAATTGAAAGCTGAAAGTCTGCAGTTCAATAGAATCTTGATTGTTTAATTTAAAATCCACTGTGGCGGTGTACAGAGGCAGAACTACAAAAATTGTGTCACTGTGCAAATACTTATGGACCTGACAATATTTCAACTTATCTTCATCCTTGTATTAAGGAAAAAAAAAAAAAAATTCACAGCCACCCTGTTGCTAAACCGCCGCACAGTACGCTTGAGTCTGGATGTTTGGTAGACTCATCAGGGTCTGGGGCTTCAAAATGTGAGCCAATCAGACTGTAGGCTGGTTACTGCTCCTCCTGAGAACAATAAACACCAGCTTGATTCATATGAATGTCCCATTATATACAAATGCAGACAGGGAACGCAGACATAGGAATTATACAATGTCTTGAACTTTAACGTATTTCTGTCATGTGCATTCGGTCTTAGCATCTTTTTTTAACCTTCTATTAAATATTTATTCACATTTTGACATTATTATCTTTTCTTGTTTGCTTTGTAAATCTATAATCTGTCATGTAAAGGGATCAGTCAAAGCTCTATTTGCAGATGTTTTGTTTCTAAACATTCTAAACGCGGCTTTGACATCGTGCGGCGTGTTGTCTCACCAGCAGCTCCTGCTTGCCCTTTGATCCCAGCACGGAGAAGTTGACCACCGATCGAATCATGACCACCAGCACGGTGAGCACAAACGCCACCAGCTCCTGTCTGTTCTCCTGCAGCACGCCGCGGCCGATGTAGTAGATGCAGAACACTGCAGGGGGCAAGAAAATCACGCAAAACTCACATACAACACGAGTAACTAAGCAAAGATTTGAATATTTGCACTCCTATGTGTGGGTTGCTTTTCATGATGACATGCCATAAGGACATAAGCGCATATGTCCAAGCTTTTAATGAAGAAGTCAGTGTAGAAAATGTTAATGCTCATGAACAAATGCTCAGTAAAATCAGCCAGTTTGCTATTTACTATTTACTATACTATAGTTACTATATACTATATATATACTATATATATATAGTATATATATATACTATATATATATAGTATATATATATATATACTATAGTTACTATAGGGTTTCAGTAATTTGCTAATCATTACATTTTGCTTTTATTTATGTTTTATACAGCATCCAGTTGCTTTCAGGAAACAGAGCTTGGAAAGCTGCTTGGCCCTTTAAGCACAGGTTATCATTTCCCCAAATCTCTACAGAGGTGGCACAGAATGCAGCAGGAGCCACAGCAGCCATTTTTATGGGAAATACTTCAGGGTGCTGTAAACCGGAGCTATGAGGAAATAAAGCTATCTTGATGGAGATGAATCACCACATAGCACACAAGAGCTGCGGGATCATTTCACCACAGTATGCACATAACGGCAGCAGCAAGCCACTGCATTCAGCTCCCTCCCTCAAAACTTTCATCACATGATTGGACCAGAAAAACTTCTGCTTTTTAAATAGGAGGGGGCCCAAAAGTCCACTTCCTGAAGACACTGCTGGTAAATTACTCTTTTTTTTTTCTCTCTTGCTTATGAAGCACTCACATATTCCAACTAGCTGGATGAGCGACACGGTGAAGTTATCCTCATCAGACACGTCTGTGTCCATGTGCTGCTTGTAGATGCTGGATATGGTGAGGCCGAGCAGCGCCAGCAGAGACATAATGGTGAAGCAGAAATAGAGCTGCAGGGGGCGGGACAGCTCCGACCAGGGCTTTATCTGCAACACGGTGGAGAGGGACAGGACAAAGAATGTGAAACAACCTGCAATAAGGGCAAGAAACTTTTTCAAACAACGGTGTCTGCAAGTTAAAGACCGACATCACAACTGGAAATAGCACTACAAGTACGAAAACACTGGCTACAAGTCCTGCCACTGCAGTTTCAGCATCTCACCGGTCCACATGGTGTCGGGATCAGTTCCTGGTGCCTCGGCCTCAGATTCGGAGACAGAAGGTCTGGGCCCTGTTGCGGCTGGTTGCCCAGCAAAGAACTGAAAAAGTAAGCATAGTAATCATACATGGGTGCAAAAGTTAACAATCAATTTGGTCACTAAATTTGGCAGCCAAAAACACTGATGCTCACTGATAAACACAGAAACTTTGCCCAAGACACCTAGTTTTCATCCACCGTTTCACACTGGCCTTTAAAATGTAAAAAAAAAACAAAAACACCACACGGAAAGAAGACAAACACAACAGACATTTATGAAAGCAGACATTCTGACTCAGTAGGGAAAAAAGCACAGGTGAGGGTAACAACATTAAGGATAACTCTGATCCATTAGTGTCTCAGTAAGTCGTGACAGTGTGACAGTGAGAGTGTGTCACCCGTGCATTTCCTCCTGCAACATATCAAAAGGACTTCTTATCTGAGGCCACAGCTTTACAGGCACCTTAAAACACAACCATAAAATAAACATGTTTACGGCACCTTTCTGTAGAAGTCAGTAAAAATGCGGCACAGGGACATGGGACAAACACACCACAGCGTACATGCAGTGTCCTCCTAAAGCAGGTTCACTGTACACTGTAACCTCCCTGCATTAACAAAAGTGCTCAAATCGCGATCTATATTTTAATAGTTACACTAAACAGAACCTAGAGAATACAAGTCTTTATTGTTATTGCCTCAATACATCATTACAAACAAAAAGGCACTCATTTTTCTGCATTTTTGCACCATGTAAAGTTACTCCACTGGTTAGGAAACTCTCAAATCTAGCAACACTATCCTGTAGTGTAATCATAGCCTCGGGACTTACCGTAATTTCCACATTGCAGGGTTGTTAAATCCGGCATTTACCCTCACACTCAAAATGAATCAGGCCATGCCCAGGATGGCGCTCCTCAGGTGGAGCTCGTCTAAAGCCCCCCCCCCATTCATTCATTTCTTCACTTATGTGACTTGCATGAAGTCATTTACATTTCTGCAGCAGATACAGCAGCCTGTTCGAGGTTCAGTCCATACAGAGAACCTGGGCAGTCAACAGATGACCCACGCTCTCTGTATAAACTCACGTGTAGCCTGTTAGATGAAGTCTCACAGTTTAAATTCATTTAGATAACCTGCTCTTTGATTTTAAGGGGCGTGGCCGGTTATAACGACTTAATAAACTGGGCGAGTAACAGATGTCATATGATAGTTTCTCACGACGCAAAAGAGGTCGGTGATCAACGAGAAAGATGATTTGTACTTTTACAAATGAATGTACAAATTAAGTTGCTCACCTTCTCTCGTCCATTTCCTTGTGGACAGGAGTGCTTGGAACCAAAGCTTACATTCCTGAGACCCTTTTTCACCTTGTCTCCACCTCCAGCACAGACAACTTCAGTTTCACATTTTGCAATATAAACGGGAACAACAGCCCGAGTTCTTCTTCTACTGTTTCATATGTTGTACCTCCAAAGTGCTGCTGCCGCCTGGTGGACCACAAAGAGGCTTGCACGCAGTAGGGTAATTGTCACAAAATACTTTGTTTTCAGTTTAATTAATGGATATTAATATATTTTATGTATGAAAATGGGCTGTATGTGGCCCATGATGTAACATGGGCCACATGTTGACACCCCGGGTCTAAACTCTTGATTCACCACTTTGCAAAACATTTTTTAGCTGGAACTGAGCTACACAGCGCCTGTGCAGTGCCACTTTTCACAAATACTTTGTGCATGAGGGCACAGGGCTTCATATGGCTATGAAAGGCATGCCTAATGTTTCCTACGACACTTTTCTACACAGTATTTATTTCTGATTAAATATTCAGACCACAGGTGAAAACATCTCTCGACCCTCTGCAGTTGGTAGACCAAATCTGGGAGTGGATGATGCAACCATGATACATGCAGAGAGCTTACTCCCATCTAGATAGTAATGGCTGCATGGTGAGGATCACCTTCTTTGATTTCTACATTTAACATGAATCAGCCGCTGCTACCAAGAGAGAAGCTACAGGATTCTCTCTTAGAATCCACCATCTCGTGGATTACTGACTACCTGACAGACAGGCTGCAGTATGTGAGACTGGGCAGTGCTCTGTCTGATTTGGTGATGTGCAGTACAGGAGCTGCACAAGGGACCGTGCTGTCTCCATTCCTGTTCACCTTGTTCACCTCAGACAACTCCAGGTTATGCCACCTACAGAAATACTCTAATGATTCTGCAGTGGTTGGATGTGTTAGTGATGGGCAGGAGGGCGAGCACAGAGCTCTGGTGGATGATTCTGTGAAGTGGTCAGGGAGGAATCGTCTGCTTCTGAATGTGAATAAGACCAGAGAGATGGTGATCGATTTCAGAAGGAAGAGGGCGGCTACATGACCCGCGTCTATCCTGGGACAGGATGTTGATGTGGTGGAGGACCACAAGTGCCTGGGCGTCCACACTGACAACAGGCTGAACTGGCAAACCAACACAGAAGCTGTATACATAAAAGGAATGACCAGGTTCTATTTCCTAAGGAAGCTGAAATCCTTCAATGTGTGCATCAAAATGATGGCCAACATGACGTACGTTGGTGGTCTGCTGGGGGAGCAGCATCGGAGATGGTGACACCAACACAGCGAATAAACTGATCAGGAAGGCTGGCTCTGTGACTGGTCGCAAACTGGACACTTCTGAAGCTGGATAACAGTTTGTTATCCATGATTCATGATCCATGATCGAATATTTCACCCGTTACAGCGGCTGAAATATTATTTCAACCGCTGTAACAGAAGAATTTCCCAAATATAGGATAAATAAAGTATTTCTCATTGTCATTCATTCATCCTCCCCATCATGTTCTTGGTCCTCCATGTGCCACCCCTTGCAATTATCAGAATCAGCTTTATTGGCTGCATGTGTACACATACAAGGAATTGGGCTCCGTTTTTTTTTCCTTGCTCACAATGTACTTAACAGAATAGACAAACAGACAATACAGACAATAGCAACATGTATTGCATACTTATATACAATGGTGCAATGGTCCAGAGTGCAAAGGTGTTGGAACAAATTATGGAATAAATAAGGGATGGATAACTGGTTACTATATATACAGTATATACATGGGAACTTGACAGTATATATGTATAGTATATAGGTATGTACAATGGTATATAGATATATAACAAAAACAGTATATACAGCATGCTTTGGTTAAGTGCTGAGGGGCTCCTCCTGAAGTCCACTGTCATCTCCACAGTTTTGAGCGTATTCAGCTCTAGGTTGTTCTGACTGCACCACAGGGCCAGCTGTTCAACCCCATGTTTGTATGCAGACTCATCACCGTCCTTGATGAGTCTGATGACCGTCATGTCATCTGCAAACTTGACGATTTTAACAGATGGGTCTTTTGAGGTGCAGTCATTTGTATAAAGGGAGAAGAGCAGAGGAGAGAGGACACATCCCTGGGGGGCCCCAGTGCTGACTTTCCGGGTGCTGGATGTGATTCAGTAGTAGTCATGTAACCCAGTGACAGAGGGTTTCTCGGGGACTGGGATGATTGTGGAGAGCTTGAAACAGGAGGGGACTTCACTCAGCTCCAGGGATCTGTTGAAGATCAGTGTGAAGATGGGAGGGGGGGCAGCTGGTCAGTGCAGACTTTGAGGCAGGAGGGTGACACACCGTCTGGACCTTTGTTTTTTAGCTTTTCAGTGTAGCACCTCTTTGCTACTCTGATCTCCTTTGTCAGTGAGTTTCTGGCCGGGTTATACAGGATTCTGTCCCCACTTCTGTAGGCTTCCTCCTTAGCCCGACGAAGCTGCCTGAGTTTTGCTGTAAACCAGGGTTTGTTGTTACTGTATGTGTGGAAGGTTTTAGATGGCACACACGTGTCCTCACAAAAACTGATGTAGGATGTCACAACGTCAGTGAGATCGTCCAGGTCTGTAGCTGCAGCCTCAAAGACCCTCCAATCAGTACAGTCAAAGAAGGCCTGTAGTTCCAGCTTTGCCTCATTGGTCCACCTCCTCACTGTCTTGACCACAGGCTTTGCAGATCTTAGGGTTTGCCTGTAAGTCGGGAGAAGATAAACCAGGCAGTGATTGGAGATTCCCAAAGCAGCACGGGGGACAGAGCGATAGGCATCCTTTAATGTGGTGTAGCAGTGGTCCAGTGTGCTTTTGTCCCTGGTAGGACACTTAATGTGCTGTCTAAATTTTGGCAGTTCTTGGCTGAGGTTTGTTCTGTTAAAGTCCCCAAGAACAATGAGCAGGGAGTCTCGGTGTTTGTGCTCCATTTTAGTTATCTGGTCAGCCAGGTGTTGTAAAGCCTCACTAACACAGGCCTGAGATGGGATGTAAACACCAACCAGAATAAATGAGGAAAACTCCTGTGGTGAATAAAACGGTTTATAGTCAATGAAAATGGTCTCTAAGTGAGGACTGCATGATTTTTTTAACACTGTGACATCTGTACACCAACCTTTGTTTATGTAGAAGCAGATTCCGCCTACCCTCGCTTTCCCAGAAAGCTCCGTATTTCAGTCCGCTCGGAGAAGTTGGAAGCCCGGCAGATATAATGAGCTATCGGGGACGTGTTCACCCAGCCAGGTTTTGGTGAAGCACCGGGCGGCAGATCTGGAAAAGTCCGTGTTTGTTCAGTTGAGTAGCAGCAGTTCATTCATCTTGTTGGCAAGAGATCGGACATTCGCCAGGTGAATTGAAGGGAGCGCAGATCGGAATCCCCGCTGACGGACTTGAATGAGCGCTCTGGCTTGCTTCCCTCGTCGGCGTCTCCTGCTAATCCCATAGAGAGCTGCTGCTCCTCCAACTAAGACGTCTGCAAAACTCTCCGGGTGGATGAGAGACGGTGAAAATGTTTGATAACTAGCTTGACGGATGTGTAAAAGTTCCTCTCTGCTGTATGTGAACAGCGAGGGAGAGCTGGAAACTGAACTTATAAACAAAAACAGAAAAAGTACCAGAGAGCGCAGCACCGAGGCTGCCATCCGCAGCGCCATCTTGAACTCAAGATAACTAATTAATCATCTAACTAACTAACTAACTAACTAAATAAATAAATAAAATCCTGGAGATGCCTTTCCAATTACATCTTTTTTTTCCTTTTTCTTTTTCCTGCTCTCTTCTGTTTCCCTTCACCCCAACCAATCACAGCAGATGGCTGCTCCTCCCTGAGCCTGGTTCTGCCTGAGGTTTCTTCCTGTTAAAAGGGAGTTCTTCCTTCCCACTGTCACCAAGTGCTGCTCATAGGGGGCCATATGATTGTTGGGGTATTTGTCTAATATTGTAGGGTCTATAGCCTACAATATAAAGTGCCTTGAGGTGACAGTTGTTGTAAATTGATGCTATATAAATAAAATAAAATTGAATTAATTTTTTTTTAAATTTCAAGTAATTTGGTAACGGTCCTGGGCACTTCATCGGGCGTTATCAAAATTAACCAATCAGTGGTCACCGGATCATAATTGTATGCATAGAATATATATGTGTGTGTGTGTGTGTGTGTGTGTGTATATATATATATATATATATATATATATATATATATATATATATATATAAAGCTTTTTAAAACTTAATTCTGGGACAAGGTTTGAAAGAAAATGCTTTCAAACCTTGTCCTAGAATTAAGTTTTAAAAAGCTTTAATATTTTATTCTGGACTATAACTTCTACCACCATCTCTGCGTTTGTGGGGACGGAGAGTCGTTTCATTTTTGAGCACCATGTACTTTGTTTGGTCGTAGCTGTGTAAAGCTGAAATAAGTCTCGCCGGAAACACGCTGGTCGCATTGTGAAATTAAAAGCATGCATTTTTTTTTCCGGCAAAGGTATTAATTTGAACCAAGTTTCTCTCAAAATGAGACATAAGTGTGAAAACAAAATGTTCGGAGAACAAATTCTAATAAACAAACTTGAGCTCACCACCCTCTGCTTGAGTGCTGAACTCCCAACTTGGGACTTTAATTTTAAATTTGTGTCGCGTGGCTATTTCTGGGTAACTTGACACATGCGCATTGATTGTTAGCAACTATGTCTCGAAGCCAGGTACACAGCTACACATAACCGCAGACAGAAAGAACTATTAAATGTTCTTTACTAGTGGGTGTAATATTGTGTGTTTGCTGTTGTGTAGTACGGCTGATAGCGCGGCCGGTTCTTTGGGTGACATTTCCATTTAGTGCAGCAGCAGATAACAGCGGCTGCTAGCTAACGTCAACGTGCAACTTCCTCCTTTGATCAACCTCCGCTGTCTTCACGGTATTTCTCTGTCCAAACCGAAGCAGCCAGGTTACAGAGAGAGAGGTAAGAGTTCGTCTTGTTGGCAGCTTTACATTTTGAGTGAGTAGTTTACCCCGACACAGCGAGTTTCTGCAGGAAGAAGCTAGCAGCCCCAAAAGTTGTACGTGTCATCCTTGTTTGTGTGTTGTTGGTGGTCCTTGAAATCTCGACAGTGTAATTCAGTATTTTCACAGGTTTATGTAAACTTTCTTCAGGTTCCATTCATCAGTCGTCTTCAGCCTTCTCCTAACAACATACACGGCTGCTCCTTTCACTGAAGAGCTTTAATGTTTAATGTTAGTGATGCGAAATAAATGAGTGATTAAATGTATGTGTTTCCACCATCAACGGAGAGTACAATAAATGTATTAAATGCAGTGAATGGACTGTGTGTAACATAGTAAGAGTTAAACAACCCTGAACAGTTCATGAAGTAATCTGCGCTGTTCAGTTGTTTTTCTATGTAAATTACTGGCTCTACATTAGATAAATGCACTTTGTTTATTTAACGTGGGGAACAGTTAGAGTACTGTAACACAACGTGAATTTTCACCATGTGATCTTTTTATTCTTTCCAGCTTCTGCAGCAGAGGAGAGGGGACGGCATCACAGTAAGGGATTCCCAGTAGTCCCAGCAAGACTGAGAGATAATTTGCTGGACACCTCAGAGGATGAACTAACCACCAGAAAAACAAAAACAAAAAAAAAACCTCTCATAGACACACAAGTCCCCTTTTGTTGGGGCTCCTGGGGGCCCTCAGGCAGCAGGAATGATGCCAAGCAGCAGACACACTGCTAGAAACTCGCAGTGGTGCTTCTTGTCACCGTTCAGCACCCGCCAGGAGCGAGTGGTGCTGACCCGCAGCGAGAGCCTGCCGGGGGAGCAGGTGCTGAAGATCACAGTAACAGAGACTACGGTGATCGAGGCCGAGTCTGGGGTGTCAAACTGGCGCTCCATGACCTACCTGGGCCTCTGGTACTTCTTCAGCTTCTGCACTTTGTTTCTCAACAAGCATATACTGTCACTGCTGGAAGGAGAGCCCAGCATGCTTGGTAAGAAGAAATCAATTTACTCTGCTGCTGCTAACACTGATTAACTGCAGTAAATAAAGGTATGCAATGTTTTGGAGGTTTTAACTCCTTAACCTTATATTACATTATGCACCTTGTGTTACTGCCATTAATCTTAATATCTTTCCATTAAGATTAAGATCAGGATTAAGACTGATGAGGGTTCACGTCCTCCCAAAAATGAAGAACAACTTGCAGAGACAATGACAGTTGTTTTGGATCAGGAAACTGTAAAACTGGCCCTACAACTATGAGCAGACAGTTGTGAAGGAGCTCTTACAGGTGCATTCAGGGAGACTGCAACTTTGTACCCTTTATGAGGTTCCATTTGTGCCAAAATAATTTTTCACATGCACGCCATCTATGCTTGTCTCTGTCTGTTCAAATTTGAGCTGCACTTCAGGTGTGCCAGAACTCAAACAGCATGTCAAGAGGACATGCAGAAAAACACAGCCAAGTGAGAGGAAGTGCGACAACGTGACATAAGTGAAACTGCAGAGACACAGACAAATAGTTTGTCAGGGGATTGGTCAATCACTCATTAGTCTGTTTAGCTGAAGCACGGTCTAAATAGGCAAGTATTTTTGCAATGTGTTTAGCCTATATAGGCATTGTGTGAACACAATTTTCATACAAATTGAGCCTCATAAACAGACAACAAACAAATCATCATTAATGCAATATTTTGAAGTGTTTGCTTTTTGATGATAATGTGACGTTCACAAAAGTAGTTCTAGTACGTAATTAACTTCAATTTTGTCGTCCACAGAAGTAAATAAAATAAGATGAATGTGTTTGCTCCATTTTTTAAAAATTTTTTATTTTATTTTTTTTGTCTTATGCTCGCCAGGTGCTGTTCAGATGCTCTCCACCACCGTCATAGGCTGCCTGAAGATGTTTGTCCCCTGCTGTCTGTACCACCACAAGTCCAGAAGCGAGTACCCCCCCAACTTCATCATGATTATGCTGTTTGTTGGACTCATGAGGTGGGTTTGCTTGTTACTCAGACTTGTGCGCATAAAAAACAAGACCTCAGCGAGAGAATTATTGTGTGAGACAGTCCTCATTTTTTGGAGGTGCAGCTTAGTAATAAAACACTCTTGAACATTGCTGTAAGTTCAGTACGGACACCATCGTCGTCTCCACTTCTAGGTTCACCACAGTGGTTCTGGGTTTGGTGAGCCTGAAGAATGTTGCAGTGTCATTTGCTGAAACGGTGAAGAGCTCAGCACCCATTTTCACTGTCATCATGTCCAGGCTGATCCTTGGGGAGTACACGGGTAAACACACTAATTTATGGGTTTATGTATGTTGTTGGGAGAGCTTCAGGGCATGGCATGGATTTCGTGTATGAGGGGAAAGTCGGAACGCCTTGTTGATTTTGGTGTGTTCACAAGATTTGTTGACAGTAGGAAAATATGATCTGACAGCAATCATGGAAATGTAATCTTCACTAGGTTTAAACACCTTGATCACCCAATGTAATATTAATGCATAGATGTGGTCAGACCAGTTGGGCAGCTGCAGCTCAGGTCATTGGATTAGTTTAGATAAATACAGTGGCTTATTTGATTGTGTATGCTGTGTGTTTTTTAAACCACAGGACTGTGGGTGAACCTGTCCCTGTTCCCAGTCATGGCTGGCCTGGCCCTCTGCACAGCCACTGAGATCAGCTTCAACATGCTCGGCTTCTCCGCTGCTCTCTCCACCAACATCATGGACTGGTACTGCAGCACAGAGCACAGCTTTTCCCCTTGCAGTGTGTATCATGCTTTGACCTAACTCTGTGTCTCTGACCTCAGCTTACAGAACGTATTCTCCAAAAAGCTGCTAAGTGGAGACACATACAAATTCAGGTAAAAGACTGTGAACCCTCCTGTTCATAACAGTAGAGCTGTACATGCGATTCTCATTTAGTTGTCTTATTTCAGCCCTCCCGAGCTGCAGTTCTACACCAGTGCGGCAGCAGTCATTATGCTTATACCCGCCTGGTTGTTCCTCTTGGTAAGTCAAAACAAAAGTGCTAAATTTCCAGAATGACAGTTCCTAGCAGCAGTTGGATACTACAGTAACAGTACATAAGAACAAACAAGCAGATAACACTGATGGTTGTCTCTTTATTTCCAGGACATTCCTGTGATTGGGAAGAGTGGACAGAGCTTCATCTTCAGTCAGGACATTATCCTGTTGCTGCTTTTCGATGGTTGCTTGTTCCACCTGCAGAGCGTCACTGCCTACGCTCTCATGGGAAGGATTTCCCCTGTTACTTTCAGGTAGGACACAAAAGCACGAGTGTTCATTTACCCTGGATGTCATCAGGTTTCATCAGATATACCTGCTTTGTCCTGAATATCATGTGTCTCCTGAAGGGCAAAGTTCCTGTTACAGTTAATGAATTTATGTTTTTAAGTTGCCCATGCTTACTAGATAACAACTTGTTACTAGATAACAACTTGTTATCTAGTAACAAGTTGCATCTGCAGATTTTCAAGTTCCACATGCATCATCATCTTATTGTAAAGAGGAGCTGCACTGACACTGAAAGTCTGTCTGTCTTTGTGATGATTTCAGTTGACTCTGACTGTGTGCTATACTGCATTGATTTGCAGCCTTTTAGGGCGTGCTCACACTTTGTGATCCAAATGGTGACGGAGCACATTTGAAACCCCAAAGTCCAGTGCGTTTGGCTAGTGTGATCACTGTGTATTGCTCTACCCTGCCTGAAGAGGTGTGTTCATTGTGATTGCTAACCGTGTCCGTGCCCAGAAGTCCAACGCTTCCTCAATGACAGCTGACTTCGTGAAAATCGCTGTAATTAACAGTAATTAACAACTCTATTAATTATGTGAGAGATCAGCGTGCCACTGATTCCAAAATGGCTTCAGTTAAATCACAACATGCTTAAAATCACGAACCTTAATGTGCTCTGCAAGAGTGCTTTTCAAAAGCATGTGTGCCTGAGAGACAGAGAGAGAGGCAGGAGATCCTGAGACGACGCAGCCATGCCTAGTGTGAGCATGCCCTTGAGGAGCAGGTGCACACCACACTCTTTGTTTCCCATTATAGACTTTATAGCTTCTGTAGCTGAAAGTTATTAAAGTGGGCCTATCATGCTCATTTCCAGCTCCATATATTTATTCTTAGACTCTACTAGACCAGCTTTATATGATTCACTGTTCAAAATAATGCTCATTTACGTTTATAGTGGGCCTTTGGGAGCTGAAACAAGCTCCCTTTTCTTCTGATTGGCTGTGCGTCACTGACAGCGGGTGGGTGAGGCTGAGATGACCATGCAGAGCCAAGGGAAGAAAAAACTGAGAGAAAGAGCTTTTAGAGTAGTCTGAATCACAAGCTTTTAGCTCACAAGGATTATACATACACTGACCTCACTATTGAAAAGTGTTTAATATGCGCATCCAGCATTCTAACAGTATATACAGAACATAAGGAAAAGCATAATGGGTCCACCTTTAAGAAGTGTAAACTGGATGAACTTGATGTTATTCCCAGCAGTAATGATCTTCATTCTTCCTCAGTGTTGCCAGTACTGTTAAGCACGCCCTGTCGGTGTGGCTGAGCATCATTGTGTTCAGTAACCAGGTGACTGTCCTCAGTGCCACCGGCACCGTCCTCGTGTTCATCGGGGTCTTCTTGTACAACAAGGCCAGGCAGCTCCAGAGGAAAACCTTACAGGCTATGGCTGCTGAGCAGAGCCACAAACCACTTCTCCAGGACCAGGACTTCAGAGCCTCTCAGTCTCACTGAGGACCCAGGCCTTAAGGCTGCAGTGATGCCTGAAATGAACTGAAAGGCATTAACAGTCCTCACATTCCGGTTAAGAGCTGCCGTCTTTCAGGGTCCATTTAGTGCCACTGTTAATGCTTAAAGTAAAGTATGCTGTGGGTGTATGACTAAGCCATCGATAGTCCTATGGAACAGTATCAACAGTATTTTGTCCCTGACCTAGTTACAACTTTAAGCATTGTTGATCCCTTGTCTGTCTTCTATTGGTCAGTAAAAGGAAGCTCAGGGTGTTTTTCTTACATTGGCAATCCACTATATGCTACTTTATCTCTCATCTGTGGTACAGCAGCTACTAAATGTATGGTAACTGCTAAGCTTGGAAGCTGTAAGATTTCAAGTTTTGTGGTGATGTAATCTTCACTGTATATTCTGATGTAAAATGTATCTTGATTGCATCTGAGTTTAGGATGTATGAAGGGCACCAGTGCCTGAGATGGGAGGCCTTTTTTGAGGCTTGTCCAGCCAAAGCCTAGACTGGCTGTTTACACATTCATAGTCAATGTGTAAAACACTTGAAAGCCACATATTGCATTCTGAGAATGCTCATACTCTATAATATACCTTTTTTTTTTTTTTTTTTTTTTTTTTTTTTTTTTTTTTTTTTTTTTTTTTTTTTTTTTTTTTTTTTTTTTTTTTTTTTTTCTTCTTTTTTTGTTTTGT
>VUQI01034784.1:9542-24542 GCA_015106735.1 Paratilapia polleni
ATTCAATTTAGGAAAAAAAAAAAAAAAAAAAAAAAGTGAGGAATGCTAACCAAGCAGTGAAGCAATAAAACAAAGGCCCACAAAACTTTAGCACCCTTAAAAATATTACTGCAAGTACCCTGAAATGCTTAGAGGGAGCATCTTCAGAGCACTCCCTGAAGATTTCAAGCTGAGTCTGCAGGACTGCCAAAGGCTGATCCTGTGCACATCCGGATGGAAATTAGTAAAATGTTAAAATGAATTTTTAAACTAATAGAATAAAGTGATTTCATTTGACCATTTCATGCTAAAACATATCTGCTGCTGAACCAACTGAGACAGCTCTCTGAAATAATTGGAACAACCTGCTAAATACCACGAGAGCTGGTGAGCCGAGAAGAACTGGTGCTGTTTTAAATACGCAGGGTGGTGGATAGATTTTTTTGTTTCCAAAAAAGTTGGGACATGTTGTGAAATGCAGCTAAAAACAGAATGCAGGGATTTCACATAGTACAAATACAACATATCAAATACTGAAACTGAGAAAAATATCTTATCTTTTATCTGCTTGTTTTTTGAATTTGATGTCAGGAACATGTTTTTGAAAAGCTAGGCCAGGGGCTTCTTTTTTCTTTTTTTTTTAAACACTGGAACCGAGGATACCTGTTGCTGTGGTACTGACAGCAAAGTTAGCTTTGGTGCTACACGTCATGTAAACCTATAATGAAATACATCTTAGGTTGCACTCACACTAGGCCCTGTGTGTCCCTCTAGGCACGATTGTCCCCCTTCCCACTCCCCTGCTCGCCTGTACTCTCTATGCTTAATGAACCGGGCGTGCCCGCGTACGCTTCAGGTTGTCCCAGCATCTCAGCTCCCCTCTCTCTCTCTCTCTCTCTCTCTCTCACTCTGTGTCACGCACATACAGACTCTTAAAAAAGCGTTCCTGCAGAGCACTAGGTTCATGATTTTTGAATATGTTAATACACTGTCCTCTCACTTGCCTTATAGATTTTTTTAAATAACTTAACTCAGTGATCTTCAGCAGCAGCTGACTGTGAATAAGTTCTGTGCTTGGGTGCAATTAGTGATCACGCTAAATGCGTGCTGGGCCAGGGCACAATTAACCCTGCCTGAACACTATACGCCGTGATCACACTAGTCAAATGTGCTCAGGTACAGTATAGATCACCTAGTGTCAGCTGGCAGCTTTTCAGCCTTTAAAAGGTTGAAAGAGCCTGTCTCCCCAGCTACTTTAGCTCTTGATGATTACTAACTTGGTCAATAAGCATGAACTGTAATGCAAACTGTATTTGTTTTTAATTTAAACATCTTTCAAGTCCTATCCTATTGTTGATTATTCAACAATAGGATAGGACTCAGGGCCCTGATAGAAACGAAATGACATTTTGATTGTAGTTTAGACTTTAGGATGATCAGAAACCCCGTGCTGATATCCATCTGACATCCAATTAAAACACCTGTGATATATGTGAGATCCTTATGAACTAATCTCTTTATACTTTTCCTTAGATTCTGGTAAACAGCCAGTTCACCGCAGGCACCTTCAGGGAGACTTTCCGTAGTCTGAGCAGAGTCCAGACAGATGTCCTCTATCCCTCCCTTAACACGCGTACCTTTGACCAGGCGGCCGCTGAAGCACAAGGCCTGGAAGGACTGCTGCCTGAGGGAACTACCTGTCTGTTTTTCTCTCTGAACCGATACGAAAGGAAGAAGAATTTGGGCCTGGCTCTGGCGGCTCTGGCAACCCTTAGGAGTGGGCTTCCTCCAGGCCAGAGAGCAGGCATTCACCTGGTGGTAGCAGGAGGCTATGATGACCGCGTTACTGAGAACGTTCAGCACTACACTGAGCTGAAAGAGCTAGCAGCACAGCTCCACTTGGAGGACTGTGTCACTTTTCTGCGTTCCCCCTCTGATTCGCTGAAGGGGGCACTGCTGCGGGGCAGCACCGCTGTGCTCTACACCCCCAGCAGAGAGCATTTTGGGATAGTTCCTGTAGAGGCCATGTACTGTTGTTGCCCTGTTATCGCTGTGAACTCTGGGGGCCCCCTGGAGAGCGTGGCAGACGGGGAGACAGGTTTCCTGTGCGAGGCCACAGCTGAGGCCTTCTCTAAGGCCATGGAGAGGCTCGTCAGGGAACCGCACCTCCGCAGGGACATGGGACAAGCTGGGAGGAGGAGGGTAGAAGATAAGTTCTCTCTTCAGGCCTTCTCAGACCAGCTGTATGGGTACATAGTCAGGCTGAGCCAGTGATGTGAAGGCTGGAGGAGAAGCAAGAGAAAACTGGTGGGAATGTGAAGAAACGATCCTCTGCTGAACTGTAAAGCTGACTATGGGTGACTGACCATGCAGAGAGTAGGAGTGAGGATCTATGTGTATATGTGCAAGGAGGTGGGGGAAGTATTATGAGGACTTGGAGGACTATTAATCAGCATTCCCCTGGAGGGGTTGCTGCGAGGGGAAAAAAAGGATGGAATTTCTATACCAATTAAGAAAAGAGTAACGAGTTTTCCAATCCTATCTTTACAAAAATACCAACCTTGCAAGTGTGTACTTGTGTGTGAAGCTGTGGATGTGTAGCAGCGTGGCAACCAAGAGCCTCGCAAATGAGTCTACCAAAAGGATTGATTGTTAGAGTGAAATGTTTTGCACTGTGTCTGAGTGTGTGTGTCTGTCTGTTGTTTTCTTTTCTACAGTACTCTTTGTCTTTGTGTGTTTTGGGGATGAAGAACAAGAATGTAGTTATCACCATGTGCCATCGGGCAGCGCACAGTCTCAGATCGATAAACAGGATGCTTTCCACTACTTCCGCTCGGAGCTTTGTTCCCCGTCTTGCATTCAGAAGACGCCAGCCTGTCCATGACTCTTACTGCTGCGTGGAGGTTATTAGTAGATGATAGAGAGTGTTTGGCTTTATTAGAGGTCTGGCTGATGGGCAGTGTGCCTGTGTCTGGGTCATTATCAACAACGAGAATAGCAGGAGGTCATTGTGTCTGCCTCGCTGGCCTCTTCAGCCTTCCTACTGTATAGAAATGCTCTTATTGACATTCCTAAAGTCTTAATAAACAAGAGGACACATAGTTTGCTGAGTCTTATGGAGCTTGCTTTGTTGGTAAGTTTTTGGCCTTTAATAGAGTTTGCTAAGGATTTTGTGGGTGAGCAGGGAGCCACAGAAGCATTCTTAAAGCCATGGATAGATCTGATTGTGACTTGAATTGTTAAATGAAACATTCTCAGACAAAGTAGCAGCAGAGGAGTTTTATTTTGCTCATTAACAAAGTCGGAAGCAACACAGAAGAGCTTAAGTTTCTGCCTCCATCCGTTGCTGCATTATCATTTGTAGAATCTGAGTTGTATCCTTGTGGGCTTCATTCTTCTTCTTAAAGGGAATCTAAACGGAGTAGATCATTGGAACAGTAAATTAAGGGTGCAACTAAAGACCAGTAAAATGTCAGAAAATAGTTTTTAAAAAGCCAATCACCATATTGCAGAGCACTCTGTAATGTCATGAAATATGAAGTGTCTTCTCTTGTCCAAAAACATGAAAATATACTCTTTTTTTTTTTTTTTAATATAATTGTAAACTGCAGAGATGGATAGAGCCACTGTGTGGTCACCTTATTGTTTATGAAATTCTGATATGAAGCCTCAAGCTGAGACTGTTCACCATCTTGGTGTTTTAAAACCAGATAGAGACAAGGAAGGCCTGGATCTGACTGAGAAACCAGGGGACATTTCATGCTTATGTGGAGCAGCAAGGGGAAAAGCTGGCCAAAGACGCAGACTAAGAATCCACAAAAACAGTGAAGCAATGACGCAATCAAGAACAACCGGACGGTTTGTTATCTTAACTTCACTGTCTGCAAATACCTCTCAAAACTATGTCCCAAAAAACATAATTTATTGACCAGTTTCTAATGCATAAACTTCAAATAAACAATGTTCTATTTTGCCCCCAAATCTTCGTCCAGGACACTTCTCGGCTATAAGGGGAAAACACCTGCTCAGGGAAGCCACACTCGCATAAGGGTGCGACCTGGCCAGTCATCCCCTTAGTGATGCTGGCGACTTTTCCGTCTTTAGCCTGTGGCGATAACGCTGTGGTTATTATGATCGATCCACCTTTTCTTACTCTATGAGCTGTACTGAAATTTGAAAAAGTGTGAAAAAAAAATCTCTGATTAGAAAAAAAAATCTCTGATTATGATAAGAGAAAAGAAGGAAACTCACACTGAGAAGAAGGGAACACCAATTTACAATAAATTGATTGACAAAATCGTAGCTCATTAATTTGGTTTTGATTTTCTAAAATTAGCCAGCTAATTGTTGGAGCTCTACAACTCTACCCGATCGATCTACCGTATCCCTCTCACCCACCTGGTTGCACAACGCGTGTCCGTATCGAACAAACGTGGCGAAATGCTCGCAGTTAAAATTCACCAGGTTGTATTTGAACTCCTGGTGCAGAAAAACCTCACAGCGACGGCTCATTGTCTCCGGTGTAGATGGAACCAGGTTGTGTTTGTTGTTGTTGACCCTGATTCGAGTTCCTTGAGGCACTTTGATTTCGGTAATGGGCTGCATGCAAATTCTGGTCTTCTTCAGGACACGGTCAGTGCTGGACTTTGGAATCATCATCTGGAGGAAGCTGCGGCACGCTTTCTGTGTCACATTTTCATCTTTAGGGACAAAACAGAAAGCAGAACTTAAATACATATGCTACATTTTGAGTTCACAGAATAGCAATTCAACTGAAGTGTACAGCAGGGAACACATGCCTTACCTCCCACCCCAAAATGGATAACATGGCCCTCTCCCATATAAACTCCCCAAAGAGACAACCCTAACCATGGGTTCACAAACTCAATCAAGTCTCCGATCTCTGCTGTGGACACACTCTGATCCATCTGCAGAAAGAAAGAGCAGAGTTAGTGCACAGCATGCATATAAAAATTATCAAA
Organism: Paratilapia polleni; assembly: GCA_015106735.1. NCBI lineage: Eukaryota > Metazoa > Chordata > Actinopteri > Cichliformes > Cichlidae > Paratilapia > Paratilapia polleni. The sequence continues at coordinate 14,504 of VUQI01034784.1, forward strand.
TTTGTCTGATAACCTGTAAAGAACACTGATGGTGGAAAAAAATTGTATACTCAAAATTAAGAACAGATTCTTTCTGTATCATGTGAAGGCATCATGGCTTAGCTTTTTAACTCTGCTTTGTACCACCACTCATCCTGGAAGGCATGGTCAACAAACCCAAACTTGCACACACCTTGACAGCAGTGTGCACTGTTGAGAATTTTCTGGATATGTTATAAATAATACTCACCTGTCGCCATGTCATTTTGGAAGAACTGTTGTTCCAGATTCCCAGGAGATCCATTGTTGCTGTGAGTTGAAGCCAACTGATGGACTAAAGTGCACCTTCCATTTATTAAGCTCTGTGAACGGGTTGTGTAATAGTTCAAACACTTTATTTTGTTCCACATAGCCTTGACTGTAAGTAGTTCATAATGATAGGGAGCTTAATATGTTACATATTAATCTTCTACATTTTTTTCCAAGTTCAGGCAGGACACTGGGAGTCTCAGTAATATTCCATATTCTGAAATGTTTATTTTAGTTTGTTTAAGTTGTGCGGTATACCTGCATTGAGTTTTCAAATCCCACATCTCATATTGATTCAGACATTTCTTCAGAGTCAATTTCAAAAGCTGAAAGGCAAAGAAACCAACAGCGATACCACTTCTTTTTCAGAACTTCAAATTATTTGTCCCTATAGGTCCAATTAGTGCTGGTGGCCATGATTTAATTTAAAATAGATAGCAAGGTGTGGAATATCACAGCGGTGCTCCTCAAGTCAATTTATGTATGTGAACCTGATACATTTGATTTTTGCAAATATAATAAAATATATATTCTGATTTAATATTCAGGAATGGTTTGGTCTGAGAAATCCCTGTTTTACACACCTGACATTTGATCTGTTGTCAGTTATTTGATCTGTTGGTGCTTGATTTGAGGTTGATAATCAGTCGGATTGATAGACAATATTCATGGGTCATTTTAAGGTGGTATTAAGCTTCTAATAAAAAGTTAAACAAACCTCAGAAATAAAAGATGATAAAAACACAAAATAAATAGATATTAGGAAACAGTAAAAAAAAAAAAAAAAAAGGGTGTGTGTGTAAGACATTTTATGACTGTTGATAGCGTATAAAGGTGTCAGTTGTTGGGTTTCCTTCATGAACTAAGAACATTTTGCAAAATATATATTTATATATTTCTTAGATATCCATAACAGAAAAGAAGAGGAAATCATAGAAATTAAAAGTAATCACAGTTTTAAAGAATGCAAACGATTTATTGGCCAAGAATCAAAGCAGAAGTGTGTGTGTGTGTGTGGGTTCATGCTTCATTTCCACATGCAGAGGCATTAAGAACGAATGATGAGGAGGGTGTTGGTGCAGTGATTTAGGGGCCCTGCTAGGCTGGATGATAAAAAGGTCCTGTGGTGTCTGTAAGGGAGGGAAAGATGCACAAACAAAAGCACACAGCAGTAAACACTGATCAGGCTCCATTAAGTGTTCCACGTTCCTGCCTACACAGAAGGACGGTGTCTGAGGTCTCCTTTCTGTTGCTGTCTGGTTTCCTCGCTCCTTAAAGGTCTTTACCTCAAAGTTGGGAAAGAAGAATCAGCATCCCCTCACTCCCCACCTCCACCCTCTCTCTCTCTCTGTGCCCTGTGGTGGGGTGGTTATTGAGATCATGGTGTGTCTGAGTGGCAGTGATAACCGGTACCCAGGTGCCAGTGGCACATGGTGTTTAATTAATTAATGAGACCGCGGGGTTGGTTTTCTAATTCCACCTAGCCGGCATCGGGGTGTGGGGGAGATAGCCGTGAAATGTTTAGGTGTGTGTTTTCAGGCGAGAAAAGGGGAGATGTATGTGCGAGTGTGTGCGTGTTTTGGGTGTATATCTATTTTGTTGGCAGTTTGGGAGCTGGTTTCCTTGTTAGTGGATTATTAAATATGTATGGAATATTTTTACTCCGACTTTTAATCAAGCCTCTTGATTGGGAGTTAATCACAGGCCAAATGAAGCTGATGATGAAAGAAACACAGTTAGTGTTACAGTGATACATCAATCTGAACTCTTTCTCCTGCACAATAACCAGGTCATAGGCATGAGATATAAACATAACGCAATTACTGGATGGTGTTCAGATGTGTGTGGTGTATTAGGTAATATCAAGACATCAAACCAAATTCCACAGAAACCAGAGAGCAAGAATATGAAATAGACATTTTAATAAACTATATATTAAGACCTTTAACTCCAAGAAGCTATCAGCATTTGATTAAAAACAAAGTCCATCAACAACTTTCACAACTCTGCACAACACATTTTTGGTAACCTTGGGCCCAGCTTGGCATCTGGCTTCTTCAGTCATGCAATGTACAAGAGAAATATATCCATTATAATTTACATTACCATGGATAAGCATAAACAAGCATCTTAAAACAGTTTTAACAAAACATGCAATTCACTCTGTGCTTAAAGGTTTACCAGAAAAAATATAAATTAAGGCAAAACATTTGTGATATTAAAATCACACTTTTTCAATGTTATTTGCACATTTCATTGTGATTTTCCTTTGTCGGGACCCTTAGGTGTCGAGTGTAAGTCATCCTACACATAAGTTAATGATAACAGTTGGACTCTTTGGGGGTAGCAGTTCATAGACGTATGAAAGTCGCTGAGGTAAACTGAAGTTTAATGAACACTCCGTGAGTGAGAGTGATGTTAAACTGAGATGAGATACTACATATTTTCACAAGAAAAAAAAATATATATAAAAATCCCAAAATGAAAACCAAATACCAACCCAATGAACAAATATCCAAGTGTGGGATATTTGTGTACAGCCCTCCCAACAAAACAAGCATACGGTGTCCTTTAGTCCCAACCACATTAATTTTGGGCCAATAAAAACTCAGATGTGATTGCGACACATCATGCCATATACACTCTTCAGTCACTTCTTTAGGTACAGCTTGCTAGTACTGTGTTGGACCCCCTTTTGCCTTCAGAACTGCCTCAATTCTTCATGGCACAGATTGAACAAGGTGCTGGAAACATTCCTCAGAGATTTTGGTCCATATTGACATGACAGCATCACACAGTTGCTGCACATCCATGATGTGAATCTCCTGTACCACCACATCCCAAAGGTGCTCTGTTGGATTGAGATCTGGTGACTGTGGAGGCCATTTGAGTGCAGTGAACTCATTGTCATGTTCAAGAAACCATTTTGAGATGATTTGAGCTTTGTGACATGTAGCATTATCCTGCTGGAAGCAGCCATCAGAAGATGGGTACACTGTGGTTATAAAGAGAGGGACATGGTCAGCAACAATAGTCAGGTAGACTGTGGCATTTAAATAATGCTTAATTGGTACTAAAGGGCCCAAAGTCTGCCAAAAATGACCCCCAGACCATTACACCAGCAGCAGCAACCGGAGCCATTGATACAATGCAGAATGTATCCATGCTTTCATGTTGTTTACACCAAATTCTGACCCTACCATCTGAATGTTGCAGCAGAAATCAAGGCTCATCAGACTAGGGAATGTTCTTTCAATCTCCTGCTGTCCAATTTTGGTGAGCCAGTGCAAAGTTTAGCTTCAGTTTCTTTGTCTTAGCTGACAAGAGTGGCAAGTGTGATCTTCTGCTGCTGGAGCCCATCTGCTTAAAGGTTCAACATGTTGTGTGTTGAGAGATGCCCTTCTGCATACCTTGGTTGTAACAAGTGGTTGTGGCACCAATAACCATGCCACATGCATTGAGTTGCAGTCATGTGATTGGCTGATTAGATATTTGCGTTAACAAGCAGTTGAACAGGCATACCTACTAAAGTAGCCAGTGAGTTGGTAGTAGTTGGTGCTATGTTCTCAGCCTGTATATTTTGTCTCTTTTCTTATAGTTTCACATGTATCATTTTGTTTCTCTCTCACATTCAGTAATTATATTGTGTAAAACTTGAAACAAATCATCCACATTTTATTTCTGCCTGAACACTCTTTACTCTACATTTCTTTTTTGCAGTCCTCTTTTCAAAGTCAGTTAGAGTTTGATAAAAGTAAAACCATTTGGTGTCTAAGTCTTAAAACAGCGGTGAAAGGTTTTTATTCATTGGTCATTGGTGTTGAATTGATTTACTGACTTTGCATGTTTCACAATTCAAATTCAATTAAAGTCTTGTCAGTGTCTCATTTGGAAGGAAAAAGCACAGCAAAAAAGGACAAGTTTAACAAGAATTGTGTGGTGTCTTACCAACAATTTAATATTGTATCTTCAAAGTACTGTACAATGTCAGATGTACATTGCACAGATGCATACCTGTAGATAAGTGTTGTAAATATACTAAAACACATGAGTCTATGTAGAAAGTCAAATTTCTCAGGTTTAGATATCGATTATTCATTCCAACATAAGTCTTCCAGATTCATAGAATACTGTTGAAAAATATCTCTTTACCATCTACAGATGAACAGAGGTCAGATTGATCATGGGAATCCTACAAATTATCTGATGGCAATTAGTTAATTTTTGCAATCATTTTAAATCAGTCTTTGGTCTGAATGGGCTTTAGCGCTAGCCCCACTTCCTCTTTTCATGGTTGGGGCAGAAACAAATAGCAAAATAATACACTAATGTTTACTCTATAGCGTTATATGCAGTGAAAGATCAAATTAGCATCACTGGCTGGCAATTTTAAGGGCTGGATATTTACTTACGTCATTGTTTGAGAAAAAGGAATACACAATTGCAACATGTATTCTGATCTACCAGCTGAGATGACATGTTTATGTCATGTGTCCTGGGTGGTTTAAGTAGAGCTACAGCATGAAGTCTATTGACATCACATATAAAAATTTTACATGTAATTTGTTGTAGTAGCCACATGATGTCAGCACAGAGTCATTCATTCTTACTTAGACTACAGCTCTACATTCAACAGTCATTTTGCAACCTTGAAAATGTATCTACTCTACAGTTCAGTTACATTTTTATTTATATAGCACCAATTCACAACATCATCTCAAGGCACTTTACACTGTAAGGTAAAGACCCTACAATTTTAGAGAGAGAACCCCAAAGATCAGATAATCCCCACTGAGCAAGCACTTGGTGATGGTGGGAAGGAAGAACCCTCTTTTAACAGGAAGAGGCCTCCAGCATAACCAGGCTCAAGGAGGGCAGCCATCTGCCATCATTGGTTGAAGGCGAAGGGAAAGAGAAGACAGATGCACACAGAGATGCCTCAACAGAAGACAAAAGTTAAGAATATGCAATAGTAGCATAAAAACACATGGGAGTGAAAAGAGGGAAGTGTAGAAGAAGTTCACAGTGCATTATGGGTGACAAACCCAGCAGTTCTGAGCCTATGGCAGCATAAGTAAGGGGTGATTCAGGGTCACCCTATTCCAGCCCTAACTATAAGTTTTGTCAAAAAAGAAAGGTTAATAATAACACAAAGAATAAGAGTGACATTTCAGCAATTTCAAGTAATTTATACTGCAGCTATTTTTGTAACTGTTACTCGTAGATATTGAACAAGCACGCTGGAAAAGGTTCCCCAAACAACCAGGACCCAGTGCATCTTGTAGACCAGCCTACTCAAAGGCTTGCTCAATTTAGATACACTTATGGTTATAAAATTTGTGTATAACATTATATTTTATTCTGTAGCAATAGATTTAAAATAATAATAATAATAATAATAATAATAATTTAAAAAATGTTCTTTAAAAATAGATTTTTCTCCTCTACCTATTTAAGAGAGTTTTTTTTTTGTTTTTTTTTTGGTCAATCTGCACCACTGACATGTTTCAGTGCACAACTATAATTACAGAGTGGATACAAAAAAGCAATGCCCTGTCATAAAATTCACATACAGTTAAACCCTGCTTTAGACTGTCTAGGTGTCATTAAATTAGACAGTAGATACAACACAATTATTATGTGCATTAAAGAATACAATTGTGTTGTACCCTTGACTGTACTGAATATGTACTAATTTCATTACATTTGAGGTTATTGTCCCATGCTACATAATACTGGAATTAGTTAAAGCTGCGAGTGATATGCCCTCTTCCTGCTACCTTCTAAGGCATGTAGCCTGAGTTCATCCCCGAGTGCTTTATTCCTTGGACCTCTTTATTTTTAGACATTACAGATAATGATTTGCATTTACAATGTTTATATTACACAGAAAGATATTAAAGATCTGAGAGAAGTACAGTACATCACAAGGGAGTATTAATTAAAAAAATGTTTGGGTGGTTAGTATTACTATAAAAAATATTTTTTTGCCTTTGAAGCAAATAAGAAAGAGACAAAGCCTTGAGCCACCTCTTCTTCATTCCTAATGATTCTGTTACCTGTTAAACCAGCATTTACATTTGTGGTGGGTATATTTCTCCCCAGAGAAAATGAAGGCATGTAGCTGTCTTCATAATCATACGGACGAGCTAAGCTTTTATTTTTAGATCCATCATTTTACAATATTTTTGGCTAATCCATGAGTTTGGGTGGGCTGTCTATGCATCCATTAGTTAGTTCGGATACGGAGACAGACTTTTTATATTAGCTATCCTCCAGAAGCCATGCTGTGAAGCCAGACCACTCACAGTAAGAGTCCCTTGTGTGTGTTGTGCCAACCAGACAGCACACGAAGAGACGGTACTTTTGTTAAGCACAACAGAGCCTCAATTGGTGACATTTTCTAATACTGACAGATCTAACGCTCTGTCAATCATTCTGATGCAGTTTCTGTGTTAATCAGTCTACCCTGTTGCTTAAAATAAGTCTAGTTTATTTTTTAAATATACTATAATGTCCAGGCAGTACTCAGCTAAGATGGAAAAAGAGAAAACATAAAATGAGAAAGACATCGCTATAGAATAATTTCATACTGAGAAGCCTACATTGCCAAGGGGGAGGGGGCAGCAGCACATCTGCTGGGACACACCAGTTTCCATGGTAACCTTTGATCACAGAGGGGATAACTGAAATGAGGTAATCACTCCATTGAATCCTGCCAGCAGTTTGACAACAGTGAGAATGAACTGCTCCTCCTTAAACTTGGCAAGAGGATTGCACTAGCTAGAGCTTTTCCACACCTTGATGACATTTACAAGTTTCTTCTTGTGAGATATAGTGAGGATACTGTCACTATACTCTGTCCTATAGGAATATACTGCTGTGAATTATATCGTATTCAGTATTTAATATTGATAGGAGTGATTTCACATAACAGGGAACAAAGCGAGAATGTCTGGAGGAACATCTCTATAATTTATTTTTTATTATAATTTATTATTATCAGCTGCAAAAACACTTTAATATCAGTGTGTAGTTCCAGCTAATGAGTTAGCTTCTACATAGACTTTTTGTTGCACCAGCAGTAGCAGGAGACACACAACAGTTGCTGGTTATTTCCTATTAAGTGATTCATCTGCAGTCAAATCTGAAGGTCATCAAAGTGATTCCAAATGGCATTTTTTTTTTTAGTCAGCACTGGATTTTAATTGGCAACATTTTAATTATTCATAAAGGTAAATTGTTTCTTAGTGGGAAAGGGTTCACTGATGGTGGCCTTTGCATGTCATCTGGCATTAGACTGATCCGAATAAATGATCTATAATCATATTTTGCTCTAGCCTTGGAGAGCCATTTTCTCTTGCAAAAAATGGCATACTGCTGATGCTGGTGACCTCAGTAGGGAACTTCTACCATTAGGAAAAGATGAAAGGCTTTAATGTTACTTCAGGTTGTTTTATATACACCCTAATTATTTCACAGTGTGAGCGATGACTGATGTTAATGTCACTTCTGATTTTAATGATCTCTCGTTGTTGTTTTGTTTGGTAATCTGAGGAAAATCATTTAAACCGGACTTCTTTTTTTTTCCCACACAGAGCCTACAAGTATGTGAGATCCTTCCATAAATATAATTTGCCCCCCAGCATGACTTGTGTAAGCTTTATGTATCAGGACTAATTCTCCTTCCACTGCCAGTCTGATAAACAATAATGAATGGCTGACCTACACAAGCTGTCTGGCTTTGTGATGAATCAGCAGCCTGGACAAAGGCAAATGGCAAAGCAAGCCACATAGATTCACTATCAAATGACTTCGCTGCCTGTTTGCGGGTGGCAACATATGGTGCCTGTGCCAAGAGACTGCATCTGTATTCACACAGGGCCTAACACTGGGAACAGATGCTGCAGTACTTCTGACCCTGCAAATTAATGGAAACATGTGATACAGGATTGTTCAAAACAATCTTTGTGCACGTGGTAGCAGGAGAACATAACTGTTGAAGCTTTAGTTTAGCGTTTAATATATTTTCATGTAATTTTGAGAAACCATTTGTCAAAACACATTTTCCAGCCTGTGTAACATTTTCAGAAGTGCCTAAGGGACAAAGCACTGACCTCTGGCGGATTAAATGATATTGTGAAGTCTCATACTAAGCCAAAAGTGCACAGTGGCCCTTTTTTTTCTCATTGGGGGCAGATGGTGCAGAACGTGTGCTGCCATATATGGGGTAAAGCACAGCAGTGGATGCAGCAATAGCACTCTGGTGTTTTGCAGTAGTGGATTATTCTCAGAGACAGGGCCGTAATGGTTTATACGAACACTGAGTAAGCCCTGCCACTGTGCACCATGGGTGTGAGTGTATGTATGGGCCAATGTACCAGAGAAAGTAGGAGGAGAGAGGAAAAAAAAAAAAAGAGAGAGAAAGGGAGACTGATAGACGAAAGAGCACTACTGCCGTGAGACCTGGATTAGGCTCTGGACAGTGCATGCTGCTCTGGTGGCTCAGATTGCTCTAAAATCTCAGAGATTATGTGCAATGAATGAATGAAAAGGCGTGTGATTTTCAAAATGACCATACAATATCCAGAAATGTTAGCCACTTGAAGTTTAAAAAAATTAAAAAATTTAAAAAAAAACACCTCATGATTTATTTAAGAATGTCACTTTGTAATGCAATGCAATGTAATCTCCTGTGATATGACACAAAGATTATGTTTTTATGCACAAACTCTATTTCCACCTTTCTACTACTCATAGTTGACCACAGCTGTGAAACAGCAATCTCTGCCCTAGCAGGTATACATTCATTTTGTGGCTCAAATGATGGATGCTGTCTGACACGGAGGTTTGAAACTGGGTGCTCCTTCTTCGCTAAAGTACTTGCAGAATCACTCAAACCTGAAACCACTATAACCCAACAGACCAATTACCAACCGCAGAGCGATCATTTTAATCGCTAGTAGGGATGACTACATGTCATTTTAGGACGATTTAATGCCTTCATCTGCACCACATCATGCAATTGGAGTAAATATGTTCTTTAAATCAGTATAATCAGAACTGTATGGTGCAGGTTTGGGGTTTGACTTAATATCAGATTCATAGCTGAGTGGAGGGCATTCTGTTCATCAGATTGATGATCTCAACTTTGACCCTCTTTACTGTAAACTGTGCAACGGTCGTTTCTGAGATACAGTATTTAACCCTTCCACATGACATCATTTAATGCAAGGAACTTTTCACCTCCATTAACCACTCACAAAATTAAATACATATAAATAGAACTTTGGCTAATAGCTAACAAGGAATCAAAGGTCAACTCAATATTCTCTTTGTAACCATTTTTCTTTCTTTTCCCTCTACTACCTGAGATAGCAAACTAGCACTGGTACAGTAGCATATCTTATTTAAGTGTAATTCACAAGCATGATGCAGATGTAATGTGAGGTGAACAAGCATGCTGAAGTAGAAGTACACGACAGAATGTCTTTACCCAAGGCACACAGCTTGTCATGGCATGGGAACATCGTTTTCATTGTCTGCGGCTCTCAGTTAATACATCCCCCTCATGCATGCATTGCTACCCTTTGCTTTTACAAGCCAGCATATATGCCAGTATTAATTAGTTATGTTTCTAGAAGTGAGATACACATAACAATGATATTTCTACATTGATCATAACAAGGTAAGCAATGGTTTCAACCCTGGGTCACACATTAATCAAGTGAATTTCCTTCCCAAAATGCAA